>LPNX010117334.1:112195-134090 GCA_001517045.1 Pseudotsuga menziesii | reverse complement strand
GAACCAACTTTGTGAATCAACATGATTTGAAGCATAAGTCCATCGGATTTGAAAAAGTTCAGTTCGACATTAGATTGATTCTAAATTGAGTTGTGACAGTAAGTTAAGATTAGGGTTAGGATTAGGGTTTCCTTGGTAGGGTTATGGTAATGGGCCATACATGTTAAACAATAAACCCTAGCTAGGGATAGGGTTTTCCAAGTTTGGCCTTCATTGGCATGAAATGCATTGTCCAACTTTGGCTCTCATTGGCGTGACTGTATTGTCCCTACTGAGCGAAACCCTAGCTTCAGAAACCATCGTAGATGGAGGTCATCGGGCAATGGACAGGAGGGAGATGCCCCCCTAGTTAAAATCCCACATCACAAATCCAACAAAATCGACGGTTCGTCGATCGAAGGCCCGAGCATCAATCTATGGCAAGTTGCACGTCACCTCCAGATACCATTTAGGGACACCTGGTGGACTTAGGCTCGGTGCGCAAAAAACCTCATGGAGCGGAAATTTTGAATTTCGTCAACTCCTGCTAGTGTATTTGGGCATGGGAAATATGGCAACACCAACTGCATCCCCACCATCCGTGGCTTTCCATATTTCGCCCTCGTTGGCGTGACTGCATTGTCCCCTACTGAGCGAAACCCTAGCTTCAAAAACCACTATAGACGGAGGTCATCGGGCAATGGATAGGAGGGAAAGGCCCCCCCTTAGCTAAAATCCCACGTCTTGAATCCAACGGAATCAACAGTTCATCGATCGGAGGCCCGAGCATCGATCTATGGCAAGTTGCAGGTCACCTCTAGATACCGTTCAGGGACACCTGGTGGACTTCGGCCCGGTGCACAAAAAAACTCACGGAGCGGCAATTCTAAATTCTGTCAACTCCTACTAGTGTGTTTGGGCATTGGAAATATGGCAATGCCAATCGCATCCCCACCATCCATGGATTTCTAGCTATGGCCCTCGTTGGGGTGACTGCATTGTCCCCTACTAGCGAAAACCTAGCTTCAAAAACCACCGTAGATGGAGGTCCTCAGGCAATGGATAGGAGGGAGAGGCCCCCCTAGCTAAAATCCCACGTCATGAATCCAACGAAATCGACGGTTCATCGATCGGAGGCCCGAGCATTGATCTATGGTGAGTTGCAGGTCACCTCCAGATACCATTCAGGGACACCTGGTGGACTTGGGCCTGATGCGCAAAAAACCTCACGGAGCGGCAATTTTGAATTCTGTCAACTCCTACTAGTGTGTTTGGGCATGAGAAATATGGCAATGCCAACCGCATCCCCACCATCTGTGGCTTTCCATCTTTGGCCCTCGTTGTCGTGGCTGCATGGTCCCCTCCTGAGCGAAACCCTAGCTTCAGAAACCACCGTAGATGGAGGTCATCGGGGAAATGGATAGGAGGGAGAGGCCCCCCCTAGCTAAAATACCATGTCACGAATCCAACACAATCGACGGTTTGTCGATCGAAGGCCCGGGCATCGATCTATGGCGAGTTGCAGGTCACCTCCAAATACCGTTCAGGGACACCTGGTGGACTTGGGCCCGATGCGCAAAAAACCTCATGGAGCGGAAATTTTGAATTCTATAAACTCCTGCTAGTGTGTTTGGGCATGGAAAATATGGCAATGCCAACCGCATCCCCACCATCCGTGGCTTTCCAGCTTTGGCCCTCGTTGGCGTGACTGCATTATCCCCTACTAAGCGAAACCCTAGCTTCAAAAACCACCATAGACGAAGGTCATTGGGCAATGGATAGGAGGGACAGCCCCCCCCTAGTTAAAATACCACGTCACGAATCCAACGGAATCGACGGTTCATCGATCAAAGGCCCGAGCATCGATCTATGGTGAGTTGTAGGTCACCTCCAGATACCATTCAGGGACACCTAGTGGACTTGGGCCCGGTGCGCAAAAAACCTCATGAAGTGGCAATTTTGAATTCCATTGACTCCTGCAAATATGTTTGGGCATGGGAAATATGGCAATTCCAACCGCATCCCCACCATCCGTGGCTTTCTAGCTTTGGCCCTCGTTGGCGTGACTGCATTGTCCCCTACTAAGTGAAACCCTAGCTTTAGAAACCACCGTAGATGGAGGTCATCGGACAATGGACAGGAGGGAGAGCCCCCCCCCTAGCTAAAATATCACAATTTCAAGTACACCAATAACCCAACATGTCAGCCTCCCAAAATTTTCTATTATGCATATGAAACATTAACCTTTCGAAAGCATGAGAGGTTCCAAATTTTGTTTGTTTATTAAGTTTATCACTTAATATTTTCACATGCATGATGTTTACCTACTTCACATGCATAATGTTAGTGCATGTTACTTTTGAATACTTCATATGCATAATGTTGAAGCATGTTACTTTTGAGTTGTTTGTGTCAATATTAGTAGGTTATTTTCTTCCACTTTCAATGTTCAAAAAAACGTAATCAACTAAAAACATAGTTAAATAAATCACTTATTATATTTTATTATCTTTTAAGTAGAAATTAAACTTCTCAATAAATAAAAATGAGATGAAATTCCAACACTACTAGGCACTACCCCTTTGGCAATGGACATGCGGGTATAAGAGGTGAGCTGTCAAGAAGGAAATTATAGAAGCCTTAAAACATAAGTTTATCATTGTGGCATCTTGTTTCCATCATCCTAGTTGTATATATCGGTTGAAAATATTGACAATATTACCTACTTAAAAAATTAGGGTTTTAGTCCTGTAAGAGTGCCTACAAAGAACTTTGATAGGTATGACCTACAGAGGTACATGTATGTATTCTAATGTTATGTATATCCTATGAATGAGATCTTGAAATGTTCATATGATTGATATATATGGTTTATTGATCATATGTAAAATTTGGCATGTTCATTAAGTTGACATATAAGAGAACTTTTGGCATATTTATAAACAACATTATGGAAAATTTTGCATATCAAGAACACAAAATTGACATATTCATAAGAAACATACATGGAGAAATTTAAATTATGATACATACCTCATCATGCTAGATCCCACCTATTATCATACAACCAAGCCCTCCGGATCATCTCTTATAATGATGGTCTCCATTAGTCTCTCGTGCTTTGTATCTGGTAAGAAGTAGCATACCTTCGATGAATTTCAGCCAGGCATTGTTCGTACCTGGAGGTTTGTACCAATGATTAAGTTGGTAAAGTGATACACACTTGCACCTAGTTTGTAATCCCTGTAAACATATCCACTCTTCTTTCTTACATTGTTGTCATGTGTAATGTATTCACCTTTAACAACCATAGACCCAGTGGGGAAGTGGTTGTTTTCATCATTAGTCGTGGACATAATAAGGGTTTGCTTTCCCTTTATACAACGTGCCAACCAGTAATCACCACCCCATTCACTATCTTTTGAGGCAACCACTGCGTATATGTGTCCTGCATAGTATGATTGTAGGTATATGATCAAATATTTTTCGTGTGATACAAGGCCATTAATGTGAGTTTCAAGACTACGTAAATTTAACAAAAAAATGTTAAGGAAATGCATCATACCAGGTTGTACAAGGTCTGATACATGATCAAAATCTATAGAAATAGACGATTGGTCTTCTTCCAACGGAATTAACTCAACAATTGCACGCTGATCAAGTGGAAGTGATATGCGATCCCATCCATCAACCCAATCCAATGATTCACACACATCCCAGTCACCATCACAGCAAGGCGGGCAAAAACAAGCGAGTTTTCTGGTCCAAATTTCAAATACTGGGTTATCAGAACTTCAAACTGAATGAAAGCCACGAGTGCTAGGAACAGTCTTGCATTCCCATGCATGTGAACGATCTATGTCTACCACCTCCCAAAAAAATCACTCCACATGTCTCTTTCTTGTGGATTTTGCTTGCATAGCTGATTCCTCTCCCATTACTGACATGCACCACCTGACTATAGATTGAGCATTTCAAATAGTAGATATTGTAGATAATTTCAATTCCTCTCTTCGCAGGGCTGTTTTGACACATGCTCCGGCTCCATCATGCTCTCCTTTACCATGACCAGTCTCAAACTTAGTTCCACATATGTGGAACTTTGTAGTATTTATGCAATGAACACAACCATTGAAATATGCGTGCATTTTTGAACTGACCAGCACATCCATCATACCAAATCCAATGTTGATCCATATGTATGTTCCTACCCTTCAAATGATCATAGAACATGATGAAGCAATGACGTACATAGTGGAAGTCATGGCACCTATCATCACTTATGTAGAAGTGATATTCCTTTAGAATTTGTCTTTGCTCTTCACCACTGTTTGGGCCATGCCTATATGTGATATGCACCATCAAGCAAACCTGCTCAGAGTGATAATACTGACTTTGGATCTCATTTTGAGGTTGCAGAGTGTAGTTCTCGGCAAAATCAACAACTGAAAGTATAGTACCACGAGGAAATGTATCTCTGCATATTCTAAACTTCTCATCCTGCCATCGTGCCAAGTGGACATGCTGAACATATTGACGTGTCTTTTCAATAAATTCCTTGACGAAGACACTAACTTGTACCTGTTGACACAAAATGATCTCAATATCAGGTTTTTTTGTAAGTAAGGAATGAAATGCAACTGTTTTGAACATAATTTTATAGATAAATGCATGTACCTGAGATGTCACCAATTGTATTTTTTTGCTTTCTTTCCCTGGGACTATTTCATAGCTAATATATTTGAAACTTTTCATCTCTGTAACCATATTCCCAAATTCATTGTCTCCAGTCTCGTGCATACATTGGCTCAATAATGCCATTCCAGCATAGTTGGAGCAAGTTCCATCCAAACAGGATTTTGCATAGTAAGTTTGTCCCTCAGGCCTATTGCACATGATATTATGAATGAATTCTCTTGATGAGGTCGGTGGTATTGTCAAGGAGCAATCTTGCACATGGTTAGTATGCAACACACGACGAATGTACAAAAATGTTTCATAGTAATATTCATATTCTACATGGTATCTACAACAACAAGTGTTATGAAGAGTATTTATTCTAACATACCAAGGCTTACATTTCTCAAAAGATCTTTGCCCCAAATTCAATTGTCTATGTTCATTCCTAAATTTCTCGTATAGTTATGTCTGTGTTATATCAAGAAGATGCTTAATATGTGGTTCACGGTCCTTTGAACCCCTTCTTAGTTTTAGTACATCCTTCCGGTTTGAAGAAGGCCTTGTGTGATCATGCCAAAAACTCTGCACTAGTTACTTTACTGCATCAACTAGCTTCATGTCACGACGTGGCAATCGACCAATAAAGGCCCAAAAATATGTCTGGGCAGTTGTGTCGAGATGTTCTCTTCTAATAGAATACCTATGGAGGGTTTTTACATTCAAATTAACTAGTTTAGATGTAGGCTTGAGAAAACGAAGGACCCTGGTGTTCTTATTTACATGTGCTTGTGATAACACACAACGAGCCACATTGCCGTCCTTTGACTGTGTGTTCTTACCAATTTTACCAAAGGCATCGACTAAGCTTTTAACTATATGAGAACTTGGTCCAGAAGGATTTATCATCTTTATCCCTAACGATTTCCTAACAATATTCATGCCCCTAGATTTTAACAATGATTAAAATAATCTACATTTATCTCCATCACATTTAGAAACTAAATATTTATTTAGTATCTGTTGAGTTTGATAAGCAATACTACGTTTAGATAGCGTACCTTCAATGGAATTGAGGAGTCCTTCATCAACTTGTATACGCTTCGGAGTACTTCGACGTGTGCTTTCTAATGGAGGTAAGGGGGTTGGATTTCTATCATCTAGTGCATCAACAATACGCTTTGGCGTTTCAGTAGCAACTTGTTGTCCTTCACTCTCTTCCTGGTAGTTGGATGGTGGAAGTCCAACATCTTCATTGATGGTCCAATTAATATTTTCTTCTTCAACAGTAGGCTCCATGTACACTGCCTCTTCATGAGCTTCGTCTTGAGATGGTCCCTCTAGTGAATGCTTCATTTTTTTGTGTTGGATTAATAGGATGAACCACTGTATCCTCTATAATTGGATTTGGATTAGTTTCCAAAAAAAGCCTCTGATTAATCATGTCTATTCTTTTCTTTTCTTTCTCTTCTTCGATGACTTCTTGAGGTCTCTTCTTCCTTGTTGATTTTCTTCCTCAGTTACGTACATTCCCCATCACCACAATGATCAATGCCAATATAGTTTGTTTTTGTTGCTCCTCAATTACAAGCTTCCAAACCTTTAACTTTCTTTAATATAACTATTGATCCTTCAAGGTGCTTCAATCTTCCTTCTCAATTGTTCATATTTCCCATCAAAACAAGAATGAATGGGAAAATTTACCTTTGGTTCTCTTGAATAATAAGCAAATGAAAGTTATATCCACCATCACCATGAAATGACATTGAAGCTTGATATCTTATCCTGTGTGCTCCTCAACCATGGAAGATGTCCCCAATGCTACACCTGCATAACAAAAAGAATGATGGAGATGGTGTAGATTGTGAGTATTTTCACAGGCAGGCTCGTGCTCTTGAAAAATAATGCGCGTTAATTGGAATTTTCATAAAAACGCAGTGAAGTTGCTCTCGGAAAATGAAAATTCACTGTTTTAACAGTCTCAAAATGCGCACGCGATTTGAACAGGCAAAATGCGTACGCGATTTGTATAACCACAACGTGCATGCGATATTTTCAATCACAGTTAATGGGGTGGGTGCACGGCTAAATGTAATTACAATATCAACTAAATAGATTATTGTTCCATGTTCCATGACTAGTTATTCATAAATAATTGAAAATAGATTATGAAGTAAGAAGATATACTAAAATCATTTTATATTAGTAATCCAAAATCCAATTTATAAGGAGAAAGTAAACTTAAATAAATTACACACAATGATGATGAATGAGGATGAATGATGATGATGTTCATGATGATGATGATGATGATGATGATGTTCATGATGTTGATGGTGATGATGATGATGAGGATGATGATGATGAATGATGATGATGTTCATGATGTTGATGGTGATGATGATGATGAGGATGATGATGATGAATGATGATGATGTTCATGATGTTGATGGTGAGGATGATGATGAGGATGATGGATGAATGATGATGATGTTCATGATGTTGATGGTGAGGATGATGATGAGGATGATGATAATGATGTTCATGATGTTGATGATGATGAGGATGATGCTGATGAGGATGATGCTGATGATGTTCATGATGTTGATGGTGATGATGATGATCATGTTGATGACGGTGAATGATGATGATGTTCATGATGATGAAGGTGATGATGATGATGAGGATGAATGATGATTATGTTCATGATGTTGATGGTGAGGATGATGATGAGGATGATGATGATGATGTTGATGATGATGAGGATGATGATGATGTCGATGATGTTGAGGATGAGGATGATGATGAGGATGATGATGATGATGATGATGTTCATGATGTTGATGGTGATGACGATGATTGGGATGATGATGATGTTCATGATGTTGATGGTGATGATGATGAGGATGATGATGATGATGTTCACGATGATGAAGGTGATGATGATGAGGATGATGATGATGATGAATGATGATGATGTTCATGAAATTGATGGTGAGGATGATGAGGATGATGAGGATGAGGATGATGATGTTCATGATGTTGATGGTGATGATGATGATCATGTTGATGATGGTGATGATGATGATGATGAAGGTGATGATGATGATGAGGATGATGATGAGGATGATGTTCATTATGTTGATGGTGATGATGATTATGAGGATGATGATGATGATGATGATGATGTTCATGATGTTGATGGTGATGATGATGAGGATGATGATGATGATGTTCCTGATGTTGATGGTGATGATGATGATGGCAATGATGGCAATGATGGCAATGGTGATGATGATGATGATGATGACGATGAAGGTGATGATGACGATGGTGATGATGAAGGTGATGATGATGATGATGATGAAGATGATGTTGATGGTGATGGTGATGGTGATGATGATGATGAGGATGATGAGGATGAGGATGATGATGAGGATGATGATGAGGATGTTCATGATGTTGTTGGAGATGACGATGATGATGAGGATGATGATGTTCATGATGTTGATGGTGAGGATGATGATGATGTTCATGATGTTGATGGTGAGGATGATGATGAGGATGATGATGATGATGTTCATGATGTTGATGGTGAGGATGATGATGATGAGGATGATGATGATGAATGATGATGATGTTCATGATGTTGATGGTGAGGATGATGATGAGGATGATGATGATGATGAGGATGATGAGGATGATGTTGATGGTGATGATGAGGATGATGATGATGATGTTCATGATGTTGATGGTGGTGATGATCATGATCATGATGTTGATGGTGAGGATGATGTTGATCGTGATGATGATGAGGATGATGATGATGATGTTCACGATGTTGATGGTGATGATGATGATCGTGTTGATGATGATGATGATGATGATGATGATGATGAAGGTGATGATGATGATGAGGATGATGATGATGTTCATGATGTTGATGGTGATGATGGTGATGAGGATGATGTTCATGATGTTGATGGTGCTGATGATGATCATGTTGATGATGGTGATGATGATGATGATGAAGGTGATGATGATGAGGATGATGAGGATGATGATGATGATGTTCATTATGTTGATGGTGATGATGATTATGAGGATGATGATGATGAATGATGATGATGTTCATGATGTTGATGGTGGTGGTGATGATGATGATGATGATGATGTTCACGATGTTGATGGCGATGATGATGAGGATGATGATGATGATGTTCATGATGTTGATGGTGATGGTGATGTTGATGGTGATGGTGATGATGATGATGATGACGATGATGATGGCAATTATGGCAATGGTGATGATGATGATGATGATGATGATGGTGATGATGATGATGATGATGATGATGATGACGACAGTGATGATGAAGGTGATGATGATGATGAAGATGATGAAGATGATGTTGATGGTGGTGATGATGATGATGATGATGATGAGGATGATGATGATGATGTTCATGATGTTGATGGTGATGATGATGATAAGGATGATGACAATGACGACGATGGTGATAATGTTGATGGTGATGATGATGATGAAGATGATGAAGATGATGTTGATGGTGGTGATGATGATGATGATGATGATGAGGATGATGATGATGATGTTCATGATGTTGATGGTGATGATGATGATAAGGATGATGACAATGACGACGATGGTGATAATGTTGATGGTGATGATGATGATGAAGATGATGAAGATGATGTTGATGGTGGTGATGATGATGATGATGATGATGAGGATGATGATGATGATGTTCATGATGTTGATGGTGATGATGATGATAAGGATGATGACAATGACGACGATGGTGATAATGTTGATGGTGATGATGATGATGAAGATGATGAAGATGATGTTGATGGTGGTGATGATGATGATGATGATGATGAGGATGATGATGATGATGTTCATGATGTTGATGGTGATGATGATGATAAGGATGATGACAATGACGACGATGGTGATAATGTTGATGGTGATGATGATGATGAAGATGATGAAGATGATGTTGATGGTGGTGATGATGATGATGATGATGATGAGGATGATGATGATGATGTTCATGATGTTGATGGTGATGATGATGATAAGGATGATGAAGGTGATGATGATGATGATGATGATGACAATGACGACGATGGTGATAATGTTGATGATGATGATGTTCATGATGTTCATGTAGATGATGAAGATGAAGATGATGATGACGATGATGATGAAGATGAACATGATGATGATGATGATGATGATGGTGATGATGATGAAGATGAACATACTGAAGATGATAATGATGATCATGGCGATGTTGATGATGATGATGGTGGTGATGGTGATGGTGATGATGAGGAAGGTGATGATGATGAGGAGGAGGATGATGATGATGATGACGACGATGGTGATGACGATGATGTTCATGATGATGATGACAACGATGGTGATGATGATGTTCATGATGTTGATGGTGATGATGATGATCATGTTGATGATGATGATGATGATGATGGTGATGATGAAGGCGATGATGATGATGAGGATGATGAGGACGAGGATGATGATGATGATGATGATGTTGATGATGATGATGAGGACGAGGAGGAGGAGGAGGAAGGTGATGATGATGATGATGATGATAATGATGAAGTTGATGATGATGACGATGGTGATGATGATGGAGATGAAGATGAAGATGATGATGATGATGATGATGATGATTAAGATGAAGATGATGAAGATGATGATGATGAACATGGCGATGTTGGTGATGATGATCGATGATCAATGATCATGGTGATGATGATGATGATGATGATGATGAAGATGAATATGAAGATGATGATCATGTTGATGATGATGATGATGATGATGATGATGATGATGATGATCATGATCATGATGACAATGGTGATGATGATGAAGATGACGAGGAAGGTGATGATGATGATGATGAGGATGATGTTGATGACGACGATGGTGATGATGATGAGGATGAGGATGATGTTGGTGACGATGATGGTGATGATGATGTTCATGATGTTGATGGTGATGATGATGAAGATGAAGTTGAAGATGATGAAGATGAAGATGATGATGAACGCTATTTTTGGTTTTAAAAAATGCGCATGCGATTTGTCTGCACATAACGTGCACGCGTTTTGTTTCTATACAATGTGCACACATTTTGTTCAACTAAATCGTGCTTGCGTATTATTTAAATTCAAAAATTTATTCCCTCCAAATGATAAGGCCGAGCCTCCACCCATGCTTTCGTGGAATTCCTATGCCTATGTGTTTGCTTTGTACTTTGTTTCGGATTCAACATGCATGTGCCTTGGAGTATGATCAACCATGGCTAATTCAACATTATATCCAAATTTTCACTATGCTCGTGTTTAGCGGTTCGTTTGATTATGCTGCACACCTCCATTTTTTATGAGATTTTAGAAACAAATATGGTTTTTTTTGCAGATTCTAAATATGTAAATTTTAACAAGAATACATAATTTTTTCTATTTTTTCTTATTTATCTTCTGTCATCACTCCTCAACTCAAAAAACACACTGGTAGTGTTTCGTCCATATCTCTTTCGTTTCTCAACCATTTAAAAAAAAAATTGTATGGTGCACTAAAGAACACCAATCTATACATGTTATAAAAAACTCATTTCCAAATAATTGCATTAAGACATTCAAACGCTCCACCCACAAATGATGTACCATTTTCGAGGTTTGATCTCTTAGATAATTAAAAAAAAAATTTAAAAATTATTTTTATTATTGGAAAAATAGTTGTGCACTAGTCCTATATGTTCTCTATATGTATACCAGTTTTCATAAGTTTATTCCATCATTTAGACACTCAGACGCTGCACCCACAAAAACATATACGTTATAATTTGTCACAAAAATAAAAAGTGCCCGTTAAAATGTATCTAACTTTAGATAGTTAACAACATTTTCAATAGAAAAAAAAAATATATATTTGGAAAGGTCATTCAATTTCCTACATTTCTTGTTTTTTATTGATAGCAAGATTCATTGTGTAAGTGTCTCAAAATATCCATGCAAGTTGATGGATGTCTGTTTTTTCAGTTTTGTATTGCATCTAACGCGCCAAAAGAGACCCTCAACTTCTTGCACACACCCTTATATCTTTACTGAACTGATTATAAACAATGTAGCTTGACTGTGATTTTTTTATTGCATTGCAATTAGTTACTAAGTAAACACAAAGGAAATGTGATTTTTTTATTGCATTGCAATTAGTTACTAAGTAAACACAAAGGAAATATATCTAATCTACTGTCTGTAAACACAACATCTTATCTACTAAGGTATTTTCTTAACATTTTAATCCTTCTACCTATGCTAGATTACTCCTAATTCTTTTCCAATATATTTACATAAACAATGAACATAGATAACCAGGTCATTATACTTTTTAGTTATAACCTACATACTCAAATAAATTATAAATTACTCTGCTAATATGAAATGCATAACCACATCTATTCTATTCAGTCTCTTAACATTTTCTTCATCTACTGTAATACTCTATCTGTGATGGAGTACGGCCTAGTCTTTCCAGGTGTGGAAAAACACAGATTAGAATTATTTTCCATCTTAACACATTACTATTTCATATCCAATTCTTCAATAATCTAAAATATTACTAACTCTAACATTTTACAACCAAATATTTAACATTCATTTAACAATCAGATTAACTATCTAACACAATAAAACAAATAATGTAGAACTTGATTAGGATAGACAACAACAGCCTTAAGAAGCCGTTCCTCCCTACCAAATAAATAAAGTTAAGAGGATGAATTAATTTTTATGTAAAAAAATAAATAAAGTTAGATAGATTTAACTTGAATATTGAGTTAACTTTTTGTTCAACCTATTTTTGTTGGAGTAAGATAAAACACAATTATAAATTTTATAAAAAATTACTAAAATTATTTGTAAAATTTATAATTATACAATTACAACATATATAATTCTCAACTTAAATTAAATAATGAATTTTAAAACTATCTAGATAGTTAAAATTAAGATTTAACCACTACAAATTGCTATGCCTATTTCGGCTGGATGGAGGCGTTTTAGTTACTGCTCCATCTTTGCAACACAATAGAAAATTTTATTAAATTAATTTTTATTTAAAAAATGAATATCAACCAGAATTTAGACATCAGGAACAATATTCAAACCTAATAAATTTTGTACTGGTGAACGTAAAATTTCAACCATATTCATATATTAAATTAAAAGTAGTATTTGACGGATAAATACTTTTTTTTGGTGGAACGCACAATATGTTGACTACAATATATGAAACATATTGACATGACAGATATGGAGTTCGGGGATATTTATAAACCCTAAACGGCTACGGAAATATGAGCGCGTTTGATTCATATGGGCGCGCGGCAGTAAACTGTTTTATCGGAATTTTGTAACCCTAAACGACGACGGGAAGAAATGCAATATATCACACTCCTTTTTTTTATTACTGTGCAGAGAGTTTGTGCCGTTTAATTCATATGAACTCGCGGCAGTGAACTGTTTTATGGATGCATATATATATATAAATAGACGTCGATAGATTTAGCAGTATAAGTTGGGGTTGGAGAGGAGAAACTGCTCAATCTTTTCGAACATGGCATTCATGTTTTCCTTCAACTCTTTCACTTTTCCTTCGTCAAACTGAGCACCAGGTAGGGTTTCATAGTTAGAGGCCCTGGTTATCAGACACCCCCCTTCTACCCTCGGAGCGAATTTGATCTCAAAGCTCAAAGCACTCAGTTTGCTCCCCAGCGGCCCTCCTTCGACCACTGTATACTTATACACCAACTTCTCATCGTCAATTTCATCCACTCGCTCCTTCACGTAGCTGAATTCCTTGATAGCTGTGACACGACAATGAAAAACAATATAATTACAAACCCTACTTAACAGGTTAGAAACTTGTGAAGAACCTACTTAACATGTTCTAAACTTGTGGAGAATTCAAAAACTTGTGGACAACCTACTTAACATGTTCGAAACTTGTGGAGAATTCAAAAACTCTTATCGCAGATTTCTTACTGATTCAAATTAACAGGTTCAAAACTTATGGAAAACCTACTTAACATGCACTAAACTTTTGGAGAATTCAAAACCTCTTAAACTTGTGGAGAATTCAAAACCTCTTACCGCAGATTTCCTACTGATTCAAATTATAATTATAAGCAATTCATTGAAAATTATCAAGCAACATCTGCATTTGATACACTACTTCAATGGAGTAAATAATTAAAAGTGGAAGTATAATGAACTTAATGTAATGCAAGTTTATGGAGTTGAGTTAACCAGTTGCTATCAATGGTGTTTGGTTACTCTCTGTCAATAAGTGCTAAATTCAAGATTCAAATCTGTTATACAAGGAAAACAAAAATCTGTTATACCTGATTGAGTGAAATTGAACTGCTTGATGGTGCCCACGCCTCCATCTCCTTCAAGAAAGATGACAGAAGAGAATTGTTCAGGCAAGATCTTTGGAAATAAGCTGTGGCTGTCTTTCACTGTGGCGTTCCACAGTTTCTTTGCCTCAATCTGAGACACACGTTCTGTTGTTGTAGTCCCAGCCACCATCTTGACGACTTACCTCTTAAACTCTTCTCAACAAAATCAATAACAAGTATAAATATAAGCTGCTTGCTGTAGAATACACAGGAGAAGACTATTTATAGATGGTAATCGGCTTCTGATCAATCTGCAAATTTTTGCATTCACATTCAAGCCAGTGATGGGATCGTGTCTGAATTCCCATTTTGTCTGTATTAGCTTTTGCAATTCTTAGTACGTACTAGTCTCCTGCATTGCATTTATCGCAGAAGACAAAATGGCGAAATTAGATCTATAATATGCCTTTAAATAAGACAAAAAGTGTAAGGATAGAATCTTAGAGAAGTGGAATAAGACAAATTTCTATAATATGCCTTTAAATAAGACAAAAGTGTACGGAAAGAATCTTAGAGAATGTGGAATTACACAAATTTCTAAGGCGTTAGACCACATGGGTAAATCACATATGCGATGAAATAATAAATAACTTGGAAAGAATTTTAAAGATTATGTATGTGAAGTCAAGTTGTAATAACTATGTATTTCTGAATAATTTTTAAGTTATGATTGTTTATTTTATAATTAGTATAAATCTATTTAAAAGGATTTATCAAGTATGGAGAAGGATTAAATTTTTTAAGATGTAACCATTTTTTTAGAGTAGAAATGTTCAGAAAATGTATAATCTAATGTTTATGGTTTTAGTTTATCTCATATATATAATTCTAAATAATTTAAATTTAATTCAATGTTTATGGTTTTAGTTTGTCTCATATATATATATTTAAATAATTAAATCTAATTCAAGTCAACATGTTATTTTTAATAATATATATATATATATATATATATATGATAGCCAAAACCAAGCCGACTAAACTTGAGTTTAGGGCTCAGTAGATATTGAAATTTAACTTTTACTTTTCACGTCGACCACTTTTCTTTTTTTCTAGTCGGGTGAAACTTGTCTATGTCCGACTAGACAAGTTTATAAATTTTAGTCAGTCCTACACTCGACCAAAATTAATTCGACTTACTTGTCCGACCGGTTTTTACCTCGACCACTTTTCACTTCGACCAAGTCGGTTGACTTCTTGTCTTCGATCAAGTCGGCTCACTACTTGTCTTCGACTAAGTCGGCTTACTACTTTCCTTCGACTAAGTCGGCTCACTTCTTGCCTTCGACTAAGTCGGCTCACTACTTCCTTCGACTCACTACTTGCCTTTGACTAAGTCGGCTGCTTCAGTCGACTGACTCAACCGACCACTCAAGTCGGCGATCTTTGGTCGAGATTTACAGAGTATGTTTCTTAGTCTTAAGACTTAAGAAATTACAAATGCTTTTTACCTGTGAGTAAGATAGAGTAAAAATGGACACATTTACAAATCCAAATAACTTATAAAAACATATATGCCCAAATATGTAGGAAGACTTGAGTCGACCAATGTGCCGTAAAACCCTTGGACTTTCACGTGGTGAGATTTTTATGGGTTCTTGATCTTTCACTTAACAGTAATTGTAAAAGACATTTACAGAGGTAAATCTGGAAATATGTGCGGCCAAATAATCATGCATTCAACCACAAACTATTTCATATATTTAACTATGTGGAAATACAAAGTATTACAAACTTGTCGATTACAAAATGGTCGGTCCAGACTTGTCGGTCCAGACTCGTCAGTCTACAGAGCTTTAGCTCTTCGACTAAATCACATGCACAGAAGCTTGAGCTTCGACTTCTCTTTCTCACCCTGAGTTCCTTTGCTATCTAATGTTTGTGTATGACTCTGTGTAACTTAAATTACAAAATGCTTCTTCTATTTATAGGAAACCTGAAGATTGCTTCTGCATGGGCCGACTGACTCACTATTAAAGACTGTAATAACTATCTACCTAACAACTTAGTTTCAGAAATAAATTCGACTGGATTACATTGCCTACTCGTGGGCTTTTCCTTCTTGTCAGACTGACAAACAAGATCTTGACTTGTGTAGACTCTGATAGAGTCAATTGGAAGTCAAGTATAGATCTGCGAGTAATTACATTTTCCAGCACTCCCCCTTAATTATGAGCAGGTGGGGATTTTTAAAACAAATACAAAATGTTTCAGAGTTTAGACATGCTCTATTTATGATAGAGTTCACTGTGGAGAACTTGTCATTCCAAGATAACTATGCAAATACTGGAATGTGTCCTTTGCTAATGGCTTTGTGAAGATATCGACAAGTTGGTCTTCAGACCTACAAAATTCCAAACAAATTTCCTTGTCATTCACCAACTCTCTTATAAAATGAAACCTTATGTCGATGTGCTTGGTTCTCTTGTGAAACACATGATTCTTTGATAATGCTATGGCTGAATTGTTGTCGCAGAAGATTGTTGTCGATTCTTGATGGTTCTGTGACAAGTCTTTTAAGACTCTTCTCATCCAGACAACTTGACATGCAACACCTATCACTGCAACATACTCTGCTTCAGCTGAAGATAGAGTTACTATGGGCTGTTTCTTTGAAGCCCATGAAACAACACCTGTACCAAAATGAAATGTGTACCCAGATGTGCTCTTCCCGTCATCTATGTTGCCTCCATTTTCACTGTCAGTGTAACCAACGAGTTTAAAATTTTCTGAGGTTGAATACATAATACCAAGGTCTTTTGTGCCACTTACATACCTCAGAATTCTTTTACTTGCTTGCAAATGTGAGTCTTTTGGTGACTCCATGAACCTTGAGATCATACTTACACCATACATAATGTCGGGTCTTGTTGCTGTCAAATACATAAGGCTGCCAACAAGCCTTTTGAACAGCATAGGATCTACAGTGGATCCTTCATCATCCTTGCTCAATTTTAAACCTGTTATTACTGGTGTTGGGGCTGTCTTACAGTTAGACAAGTTAAACCTTTTTAAAACTTCACTTGCATACTTAGACTATGATATAAAGATACCACTTTCAGACTACTGAAATTCAATGACCAGAAAAAACTTCATAAGCCCCAGATCAGTCATTTCAAATTCACTTTCCATGACTATTTTAAAATATCCTATGCCATAATCACCAGTAAATATTAAATCATCTACATACAGGAAGACAATCAACATCTTACCTTGCTTATCGACTTTGGTGTACAAAGTCGGTTCACTTTCACTTCTGTGAAATCCATTTTCAATGAGATAGGAATCAATCCGACTGTACCAAGCCCTAGGAGCTTGCTTCAAACCATATAATGCCTTTTTCAACCTGTAGACTTTATGCTCTTGACTTGGAACTTCATACCCTTGTGGCTGTTCCACATATACTTCCTCTTCTAAATAGACATTTAAGAATGCTAACTTGACATCCATTTGATGAACATGCCATTTGTTTTGTGCAGCAATAGCCAAAACTGTTCTGGCTGTATCCATGCGTGCAACAGGTGCAAACGTTTCATTGAAGTTGATGACAGGTTGCTGTGTGAACCCTCTTGCTACCATTCTTGCTTTGTGCTTTTGCACATTCCCATCAGCATCTTGCTTTGTCTTGTAAATCCATTTGACACTAATTACATCCTTGTTTGTTGGTACATCGACTAGTTCCCATGTCTGGTTTTTCTCAATGCATTCTATTTCTTCAACCATGGCTTGTGCCCATACTTCTTCTTCAACAGCTTCTTCAAATGTTAGTGGATCATATATAAGGGAAAATAATGCAAAGAGAGAGAATGAATTAGGTGTACCAGCTTCATATATCTCCTACAGACTTCTTGTCTTCACTGGTTCTGTCGATGTCGACCTAGACTGAATGCTTGATGGAGTCTGCTGTCCTCTTGGTGTACTTGTTGGTGTAGCTTGAGCTGTAACTTGTGTCGATGGTCCTTGTGCTGAACCATGTCATGGTGTCATGGGAGTCGATGGTGTTGCAACCGGTTGACTTACATGTGGTATTTGAACCACTTCCTCTTCCATATCATCATTGTCGAAGTTCGACACAATCTTGACATTTATGTTGACGGTTCCATCCCATGATTCATTCTCGACAAATTGAACATCCCGACTGATTATCACTTTCCTTGTGACAGGGTCATACAACTTGTATGCTTTTGTGTCTTCTGAATAGCCGACAAAAATGCATTTATGTCCCTTCTTGTCTAGCTTCCTTCTCAGCTCATCTGGAACATGAGCATATGCAACACAACCAAAAACTTTTAAATGGGAAACACTATGATTCATACCTGTCCATGCTTCTTGGGGAACTTTGTTCTTCACACTCTTTGTCGGACATCGGTTCATAATGTAAACGGCAGTTGCGACTACTTCACCTCAATACTCATTTGGCAAATGCTTGGCTGCCAACATGCTACGTGCCATCTCCATGATGGTTCTGTTCTTCCTTTCGGCAATACCGTTCTACTGAGGTGTATACCGTGCAGTGAATTGTTTCTGTATGCCATGGGTCTTGCAAAAATTCAGAAATTCATTTGAAACATATTCACCTCCTCTGTCGGTCCTTAAGATCTTGATGCAGTGACCACTCTGGTTCTCCACGAGTGCCTTGAACTGCTGAAAATAACCAAATGCATCAAATTTGTGTTTCAAGAAATATACCCATGTCTTTCTTGAGTAATCATCAATAAAGGTTAGAAAATAGTTGCAGCCACCAATGGATGATGTCTGCATTGGACCACAGATGTCAGAGTGCACAATTTCAAGTGGTGTGCGTGTTCTATAGGACTTTCCGACTGGAAATGTCTCTCTGTGCTGCTTGCCAAAAATGCAGCCTTCACAAACCCTCTCTGGTCTGTCGATCAATGGTAATCCCTTCACCATATTCTTTGTGTGCAGTAGCTTCAGCCCACCAAAATTTAGATGTCCAAATCTGAAATGCCACAACCAGGATTCATCCTGAACTTCTGTCTGAAATGCAGCTTGCAAATTAGCGCTGTAATTTTCTCTCTTGTCAAGGAGCTCGACTGTTTCTTCACTTTCTTCCTTGAATGCAACTCCTGTCTTTATCTTCCCTTTTATGTTGGGAACTATCCTCAATGGAAACAAGCGGTTGCTTGTCATTGGCACTTTTGCTATCAGCTGGTCGCTTGGACGCTTGTCTTTGATCACACAGTGTTCATCTTCCATGTAGACTCTGTAGCCTTTTTGTAACAACTGTCCAATGCTTAAAAAATTATGTTTCAGACCTTTGACATGATAGATATCAGGGATATACTTACTCTCCCCTTGTTTGGTTAGAATATCAACAGTGCATTTTCCTAAGACAGTAACTTGGACATTGTTTCCAAGTGTAACATCAGTTTTAACTGAAGTGTCTAGACTGGAAAACAGATTTAAATTACCAGTCATATGGTTGCTGCATCCTGCATCTAAGTACCATATGTCATGTGGACTTTCTTGAACAACATTGCATTCAAGTGGAGATGTCGATGCCATTAACATTGCACTTGTCGAAGTGCTGGTGTTGGTCGACTGACTTGGGATTTGCCTTCCTTGGTCATATTGCTTCTTCCTGCATTCATATGCATAATGACCAAACTTCTTACAGTAATGACATTGAATTTTTTATTTATCAAACCTCTGGCCACTTGGCTGACTTGGGTTCTGGTTATCTCCTTTGCCACCGACATTTGTAGGACTTCTACCTCGTCCTCCTCTTGAAGAACTTCTTCCGTTGCCTCTAAAGTTGTTTCTCCCCCTACCTCTACCATGGTTTATGGATGACTGTGCTGCAAATGCACCTTCCAATGATGTCTATGATCTGCTGAGTCTATGCTCATGATTTATAAGTGAAGTTTGTAGCTCATCAATGGTAAATGTCGACATGTTTGTGTGTTCATCTAAGGTCACAACCAAGTTTTAAAATCTTGGGGGAAGACTTTTGAGAATTTTTTCAACAACCCTTTGGTCTGCTATGGGTTCTCCATGATATTTCAGTTGGTTTATCAACCCAACAACTCTGGTGTAGAATGTGTCTACATTCTCTGAATCTTTCATGGACAGAGATTCAAAATATTTTCTCAGAATTTGTAGTGTGGATGTCTTTACCTTATCCAAACCTTGATAGGCAGTCTCCAATGTATCCCATGCTGCCTTAGCATTAGTCTTTGCTTCTATTCTTGGGAGTATGCTCTCATGCATAGCTTGATGTATGAAAAACAAAGCTTTTCCATCTTTCTTCCTCTGTTCCCTCAAGACATATTTCTCAACCTGTGTGAGATTGTTATATGCTGTCATGTCTGTTGGCTCTGCATAACCATGCTGGACTATCTCCCATACATATTGACCTCTGAATAAATCCTTCATTGTTAAAGACCAATATTCATAATTCTTTCCTATAAAACTTGGAGTTTGCAATGAACCAGAAGTGGAAGCCATTTTAAATTTTTTAATTAACTTTCCTTAGAAAATTAATTTCCACCTTTTAAGACAAGATTTCTTTCCTAAATCTTGAGCTGATATAAACCTTGCTCTGATGTAACCTTGATCTGATACTAGATAGCTAAAACCAAGCCGACTAAACTTGAGTATAGGGCTCAGTCGATATTGAAATTTAACTTTTACTTTTCACGCCGACCACTTTTCCTTTTTTCTAGTCAGGTGAAACTTGTCTATGTCCGACTAGACAAGTTTATAAATTTTAGTCGGTCCTAATCTTGACCAAAATTACTTCGACTTACTTGTCCGACCAGTTTTTATCTCGACCACTTTTCACTTCGACCAAGTTGGTTGACTTCTTGTCTTTGACCAAGTCAGCTCACTACTTGTCTTCGACTAAGTCGGCTCACTACTTGCCTTCGACTAAGTCGGCTCACTTCTTGCCTTCGACTAAGTCGGCTCACTACTTGCCTTCGACTAAGTCGGTTGCTTCAGTCGGCTGACTCAACCGACCACTCAAGTCGACGATCTCTTTGACCACTCAAGTCGGCTCACTTTGGTCGAGATTTACAGAGTATGTTTCTTAGTCTTAAGACTTAAGAAATTGCAAATGCTTTTCACCTGTGAGTAAGATAGAGTAAAAATGGACATATTTACAAATCCAAATAACTTATAAAAACATATATGCCCAAATATGTAGCCAGACTTGAGTTGACCAATGTGCCGTAAAACCCTCGGACTTTCACGCAGTGAGATTTTTATGGGTTCTTGATCTTTCACTTAACAGTAATTGTAAAAGACATTTACAGAGGTATATCTAGAAATATGTGTGGCCAAATAATCATGCATTCAACCACAAACTATTTCATATATTTAACTATACGGAAATACAAAGTATTACAAACTTGTCGGTTACAAAATGGTCGGTCCAGAATTGTCGGTCTACAGAGCTTCAACTCTTCAACTAAATCACATGCATAGAAGCTTGAGCTTCGACTTCTCTTTCTCACCCTGAGTTCCTCTACTGTCTAATGTCTGTGTATGACTCTGTATAACCTAAATTACAAAATGCTTCTTCTATTTATAGGCAACCTGAAGATTGCTTCTGCATGGGCCGACTGACTCACTATTAAAGACTATAATAAATATCTACCTAACAACTTAGCTTCAGAAATAAATTCAACTGGATTACATTGCCTACTCGTGGACTTTTCCTTCTTGTCATACTGACAGACAAGATCTTGACT
>LPNX010117334.1:85160-111922 GCA_001517045.1 Pseudotsuga menziesii | reverse complement strand
ATATATATATATATATATATATATATATATATATATATATATTAAATACGTGTTAAATGTAAGATGAGCATAGAAGGAGTTACACATCTCTTCCATAGTGGGCTGTAGAATGCACTTCTTCGGTGCAATTAGACATGAAAAAATAACAACTTGTTAATTGGGAAGAATTATTTTAAATATTTTTATATTAAATTTAAATATAGTATAAAAAAATGAAAAGTAAGAAATTAATTTAAAAAATAAAATATATAAATTTATATAATTTTTGTATGTGGAGTTTTGTTAACATTATAATGTATATGTTTTTATTATGAAATTCTTTCAAAATTTGTACAAATGTAACGAATGCATTGTCCTATACATAATTATTTTTTCAAAATGTATAATATTAAGTTTTTTAATTATGAAATTGGTTATAATCCATAAATTACTCGGTCATGATATTATACGATTATAATGTTAAGTTTTTATGAAACTGGTTATAATCCATAAATTACTAGCTCATGATATTATACTATTTGAGGAAATGCAAAAAAAACAAAGTCAACCAATACTTAGTTTCGAATTTCTATTGGAAAAAATAAATTGAATGTAAGGAACATGCTGAGTTCTAACAACACATGTTTGATCTAAAGTGTAAAGTGTGTGCACATTCCTAGAATTCTTATAGACTATGATGAGTACATTTTTCACACAATAGTTTATATATGACCTGTATTATTATGATGGGTTTGTCCAATACCTCTCGTGACTTGCAACATATTCTTTATGTCTAGTGCCTACAATATATTTGTTCATCACCATTAAATCTAAAAAGTGTATTATTATGACCCATTTATCCAATGCCCATAGTGACTTGCAACATCCTAAGTTATTCTTAGTTCCTATATGATATATTTGTTCATGGCCATTAAACATAACAAGATTTGTTTAAGGCCTAAGGCCCTTTTTTCCCTCTTTTGACTATGGTAGAGGTCTTGAGACCCATTCTTATTATGAATATCATACTCATAGTTCCCATATTCATAGTTGTACTTGGCCTTGTTCATGGCCATTGAGCACGAGAAAACTTTGTTTAGGGAAAGAGGCCTTTGTTTTCCTCCTATGGCCATGTTACATGCCTTGAATCTCATGTGGTCTGAAAAAACTCCTAATTGCACGCATATCCCACTTAAAGGTCAAAAATATATTTGAAAAGATATATGTGATTATTGAGTCATAGTCCATGACCCTTAAGTTTGAAAAAAGACATTTTGGGCCTAAGTTCTATCTTTGCCTTCCATAGCCATGGTATAGGCCTTGAGACCCATTTTACTATGAAAAAAATATTGATGGTGCCAAAGATCCCATTCAAAGGCCAAATATACCCTATGGAGGTCTTATGTTGTTGTTTAAGAACTTCTACATGAATCTTAATCCTAATAAGATTCAAATAGGAGTTTCAACCTTAGGTATTATGTTGTTGTTGAAGTCTTGAAGGAAAAGATGTAGAATCTTACCAATATCTACTATAATGTTTTGGATTCCCTATATATATATATATTGGGGGTTAGGGGTTTAGTGAGATAGAGAGCAAGATAATGTGGTGGTAGTTAGTGGTAGGAGTAGGTGAGAGACTAGGAGAATGTGAATGAGGGGGTGGAAGAGGAATGCAGAGAGAAGAAAATGGATGAGGAGGTTGTTAGCAGAAGGGGAGAGAGACAGATGATGATGTGTGTGTGAGAGAGAGAATATCAAACCTGAAATAGTGTGAATTATTGAAGGAAAAGATGTCGAAGCTAACCAATATATACTATTAAGTTTTGGATTCCCTAAAGATAAGAGAGAGAGATCGGGTGGTGGTGGTTAGTTGTAGTAGTAGGTGAGAGACTATGATAGGGAAAATGAGGGGGTGGAAGAGGGATATGTAAGGAGAGAATGGGATGGGGAGGTGGTTAGTTGAAGGGGAGAGAAATAGATGACATGAGAGAGAGAGAGTAGAAAACATGAAAAAATGTTAAGTCTTGAGGGAACAATGCAGAAGATGACCAATATCTACTATGAAGCTTTAGATACCCCAAATATAGGAAGAAAGAAAGAGAGAGAGGGAGGGGTGTGGCTAAATGGATATTGGAAGGGGAGGTGATTAGTGGCAGGGGTATTAATGTGGTTGTTGTGGTAGGTAAGGTGGTTAGATGGAGGTCCATGGACACACCGACATATCACCACATTTAGCTCTATTTACATTATTTAAATTATATATAGGAATTTTATTAAATTATATTCCATACTACTTAATCTCAACTAATTACTACAAGGAAAGAATCCCATAAGGGCAGAGTCTTTGAGAAACCCGACACCTACAGTCTGATATTGAGGAGTTGACTGCGCCAATAAAGGAACATTATTTGTCATGGTGGAAGTAATATTCAGGGAAGAAAAATTGAGTTGGTCAATAGTTACAATCTTTCCTTGGTGGGGAAAATAGAGTAAGAGAAATACCGATGAAGCAATGACAGTGATGGCATAGAACCAATTCCTTCCCAACAAAAGGTTGTAATCTAAAGGTGCCTCGACCACTTATACCTGAATAGAGATGGTTTTTCCCCCTTACTCAATAGATAATGTTGGTAACAAACCGTAAGTTTGAAAGCCTCTCCCGTCAAAAGCTCTTACTGTGGTAGGTGAACAGTTAATTTAAGGAGAACCAATGGCTCTCCAACAAGACATGGATACCACTGAGGTAGAGGCTACTTCGTCTAATAAAGTACAATGGACCTTTCTACCAATTACTATGGTCACGATTTGGAAAGCGAGTTGGTGAGACAAACTCAGTTTAAAGTGTTCCAAATTAAAGGTAATAATATTAGAATTATCCAGATCTAAATCCCCAAGAGCTGACAACAAGTTCTTACATTGAGTAGAACAATTCTGGAGTACTTCCAAAGTGGACATAGCGCATAGTGCCTGAGCCAGATCTTCGACAATATTATAATACTGAGAAACTCGAGCGATATGATTAAATATTGATTTACAGATTGTACTCTTTAGAGGATATACTATCATGTTAGGAACTATTTTTTCAATAGTGAGAGGATTAGTAGAAGGAGAATAGGAAGAAGAAGGATCCTTATCAGAAGGAGACCTTTATCCTTTTTCTTTGGACACTTTTCATAAGGCTGTGCTCTTATAGCTAACCCAATCATTTTAGCAGACATCATCTTGATTTATTCCATAGAAGAAGGGGTACCATGTAAAGACGCATGGTCTACTAACTGTCATTGTGATTGAAAAAGGTCTGTTAACACTACCGCATGAGATTATTATTTAAAAACTTATTAATCTCTTCACATTTGGGACAACCCTTGGCGAAGTGATCATCACCACACAAGAGGTAGGGATACTTAGCTTTCCATTTAGGTTTGGATTCATTCTCTGCAGTCAAAGTCCTTGGATTCTCCTGTTGGTTTTCGAGTTTCTTGGATTTACCTTTACCCTTCTTGTTGTTCCCAAGTGATTGCAAGGATTGAGCGGCATTCACCTCAGCTGAAACAACAAGAGTTGAATTGGTTTTAGGAGAAGAAGAAATATGTTGCATAGTGGATTTAGCTGCATATTGGGGTTGAATAGAACCTACAACACCATCCACAGGAGGTTTGGAAGCTGGTTTGGAGGGATCATTGCTGGGATGGGGAGCGTGAGGGATCAAGTCATACAACTTCCATACTAGGAGTAAACCAAGTCTAAGTATAGTGCACGATTGATAGCTTTGTCCTCCATAACAACACCTCCCATGGCCAAATCTCTATAGATAGGGGGAAATGGTGACTTAGTGAACCAATCAACTGACAAATGATCTAGAATAGGGGCTTTGATTAATCTTCGTCGCCTCCTTCACTCATGAATATGATCAGATATGTGGCTGAAAGTGGTATGGAGGAGAGAATTCAAAAGGTTAGTACTATTTTCATAACAAATAGGTAGATGAAAGTGTGTAAGGAATGGCATCTCCAAAGAGTTAAAGTCTACAAATGAATGTTGTGAAAGTTTGATATACCACTTTGCGATTGTACTGATTAAAGTTCTCTGGAAGAGTTATAGATGAATAAAATCATCCATCAAGGAGTTGGATGAACACCATATATGGAAGGTCATTATGTGATTCTTAGGATATTCACCTTGTTTTTCATCAAACTTTGCAATGTTTGAAGACAACTTAATTGGAATAGTCGGCCAAAAAGGGTCATGTAAGATGGGATCATTTATCAATTTCAATAAGTCTGGGAAATACAATGTCACCAAAAAGGGAAGTTTCTTGTGTGGTTGTGGGCAGTTATAATACATATATAGCATAGGAATCCCAATAAGGCCTTAGGTCGGCTGAGCTTGTCCATGGTAACCCACATACTATTGGTAGTTGGGAATGTTTTTCCCTACTAAAGGTTGACTAGGGTTAGGTCTGACTTGGGGTCCATAAACAGGTTGTGTCCATTGATTTGTAACTCCTCATGTGTAAGGTACATACAGAGTGGTGTATTGTGCCCCAGTGTAGTATTCATTACCAACATTAGGCTATTGATGTTGAACCCAAGTGGATGCATGTGGTTGTGAAATAGGAACATAACCATTGGTTCCACTAGATCCTACAACTAAAGGCACTCTTGAAACATTATGCAAAGTGGGAACATAGGGACCTCTAGTATAAGGGATATAGAAGGGAAATAATGACTACCAACTTCATTAGGAAAACTCATGGAAAGCATGGAATGACTTCTCAATGAAGTATTTGAATATGGATTCGGGGCAATCTGTGATATTTCCATTAGAGTGGTGTGTACAATAGAGTGTGCACTAAGTCTAGTGACTGTAGGACCAGGAGTATCATTAGCTACAACTTGACTGGAAGGCATGTTTAAATATCTACCAAGGCCGTGACTTGGTATAAGATAAGGAAAATTACTTATAGTGGTAGGATTTAACTCCATTGAAGAGACACTAGCGACACCGGTAGAACCAAATTGAGAGATTGCTTAGCATAAAGTAGCTTCCCAAAATGGAACAGTTGGACCAAACATAGTAACAACTGGATCATGTGGGTTAGATTTGTTGAACATTGACCCTGTCGGAGTATGTTCTACAAAATATGGATTTCGGGAAGAGGCTTGTTCCATTATCGATGGCAATGAATAGTCTGTGATAGGAACATTCACGAGGAGAGAAAACTTTCCCTGTTCTTATATCATGGGAACTCCTTCCAATTTTGGAAGAGATCTAATTTTCATATCCGAATTAACATCCATCTCTTGGTCCATGAGAGATTGGCTTGTAGGGTTTGAAGGATGTTCTGGCGATAATACTTGTATCCTACAGGATTGTCTCGAAGGGTGTTTATCTAGTGTAATAGGTCAAACTATTTCTGGAAAACCTCTAACTAAATCAGACAAAAAAAACACTACTCAAACTAAGTTAGCAAGCAAACATGTGAGAAGAGTGGATTAAAGGTATGGATCCTCACAGAATTTGGAAAACCATCAGAACTCGTAATATACCACAGGGTCCAACAATAGAGTGTGAGAAGGAGGATTGGGAACATACCCTTACCTGAATACTCGACTACCTAGAAAGTACATGCATAGTATCTCCTCGATTTTTGTTCTCGATGTATTGCGATGCTAAGACGAAAAAAATGATTTTATTTGATGGTCGCAAGATCCCTAATGGTGTCTCCCGATATACGCAAGGTACATAGGAGATACAATCCATAGTAGTGTTGTCTAATGAAAAACCGTACGAAAGGGGCCTTCCGATATACCATCGACTATGTGAAGTATATTTCTATATACCACAAGGGTACGTGAAAGTTCATTCGATATACCAATCTGTACGTGGAAGAACCACACAATCCATGGAATGAAGTGTAGGAAAATAATGACATATCCTACACTTAAAGACACCAAAACACGTGTCTAACCTATCACACCTTGCTAAAAAAATTACCCTAGACTAGCGCTTTAATTTTATTTGAGAGGTTAGGTGAATGCATGAGGTGAAGATCTGACTAGTAAACCATGCAAGTATGACAATGCAGATCATTCACTTTATCATTTGAGGGATGCCCTACCTAAGAGAGGAATAGAGGTTCAATTATTATCTAAAACACAAAACAAATCCCAATCAACATGAAATCAAATGATTACTTGTTATGTTCCTAATGCAAGAAAAACATAAATTTATTCTTCAACCAAAAATAAATGAGATCTCTAATGGATAACTAGAAAATATCACTATGGATTTATACAAAATTCTTTCAAAATTTTCAAGCAAAGATGAACCAAATGCAAAACTCTTTTGTTCATTTTCATTATGGAAAGAAGGAAAAACTCAAAATTGAACGTTTGGGAGTGTATGAAACTAATCAAGGGCCCTTTCCTATAAATATTTTATGATTTCTTTCAAATTTTTATAAAAAGAAAAGCACACAAAATTCTTTTTTATAACTAACGGAGAAAAAATAAAAAGATATTTTATTGTTCCTGTTAAAGATGATAGAGTTTAGAGATCTACAGAAATCAAACTCTTTTCAAAACACCAAAATTTCAATCAAAGACTACTATGGAGCTTTAAAGGCCAAAATCAATCATGACTTTTGAAAACAAAACCAAATAAAAAATTGAAAACACGTCCTGAATTCAAATTGCTACCGTAACTATTAGATCACACTCTTAAAAACTGAAATATGCATCAAAAATTAAATTGCAAGCTAGAGTTGAAGATACTTAATTGGCACTGTAGGTTGTTGGCTGAGACCAGAGCATTAGCAGTCTAACACCGCACCTTGCATACATGGAAAGAGCGGTGGCATCGCTTCTTGTTAACTGGAAAAGAGTGTTTGTACCACAAGTTGTAAAAGGAAAAGTGTGGTGGTCGCACTTAATACAAAACCCAAATGCGATGGAATATTTTGAGATCTGAAGAAAATAAAAATGATAAATGTGAAAGAAGAAGTTAGTGACATCAAAATTAAAGTCCCAAAATACCAACTAGAAAACCTAGTGAGCCAAAGAATGAAGATTTGAAGGTGGAAAGAGGAAAATCTATTGATTTAAAAGCATATCTATCAAATCAAAAGCAGATCTATGAAATCAAAAGGAAAATGACAATTTCAATTTACCAAAGACCAAGAATTCTTCCCTAGCAGAGTCACCAACTTTTTTTTATGGAAATTATTCAGTCTATCCGAACATAGACGGTTTCCCTAGTCTAAATGATAGAGATATAGAATAAGCAATAACAATTATGCAATCTTCCACTAGTATATCAAATTACTTTGATTTTGAGATTTCATACTTCACATCGAACGTTGGCTTTGTTCTTTAGATGATTTTTGCAATCCAACTCGTGTAGAAGAGGATACCTAAAACATACACACAAGAACAAGCAAATGAAGTGAAACCAACAAGATAATTTGATAAACCTATGTTAATTATCAAGGATAAAAAACAATAGATAACAGAACATAATGCATGCAATCATCTATGGGAAATATAGAACATATTTGCATTAAATCAAATAGGAAATAATTACAACCAAGCCTTAATGTTGAGAATACTTCCCAATGAACACTTTTTCCTTTAAGCCTCACCTAGCTTGAATGCATAAAAGAGTTCAACACTAATTGGCCAACATTTTGGTGCTCTCACACCTTTTTTCCTCCTTCAACCATGAGGGGTGAAGGTATATTTAAAGGCTAAAGAGGATATGATAGGTTGAGAATTTTAGGGAGAAGGCTAAGGGAACATCCAAAAGATGGAGGGAATCTATTTCCACCTATGCAAGTCAGTTTGGATGATGAAGCGAATAATTATTCGCTTACACAAATAATATTACCAAAATANTTATTTAATATTCCAAGTCTTTTGGTAATATTATTTGTGTAAGCGAATAATTATTTGCTTCAAGTGGTATCAGAGCCTCGTTTGGCTTATAGCCTTATTTTAGGGTTTCCCTAAAATATTGGACATTGTCCAAAAGAAAAAGAAAAGTAAAAAAAAAGAAAAGAAAAGATAAAAGTCAAGGAAAAAAAAGAGAGAGGGTAAAAGTGAAACCACACTTGGTTTCTTAAAGTGGGTTTGAGTTTGAATATAAAAGTGCAAAATAATTACTAGTAAAGAGAAAGTGAGATTTGAACTTAGGTGGGAATGCAACACTCATTCCTTCCAACCACCCAATCTACTCACATTTTACAAAACTTAAGGGAAAATAAAGATTTTATTATATAATAATTAATTATTATTCCTTAAACCTCACCATTCTTAATAAAACAAAATTCCTCCCTGCACAAGAAAAATGGCAGAAATGAATGAAATTAAAGAGATAATGGCGAAATTAGAGCTTAACCAAGCCCAAGGTTCTAAAAATATTGAGGGTTTACACTTAAGACTCAACCAAATTGAAGAAGAACTACACAAAAGAAAAATCAAATTATCAGAGACTATCAAAAAAGAAGTCAACGAATCAGTATCTTGGGAGATGGAAGGAGTTAGTTACGAACGACACTAATGTTCCAGAAGTAAGGAAACAACTAGAGAAATCCCAAAAAATAATTGAATTACTAAAGGATAACTTAATCATGGCACTGAATCGCATGAGGAAACAAGCAGATCAATGCAGAACCGAAAGAGAATTTGAAGTAGGAGACTGGATATTCGTAAGACTCCAACCCTATAAACAGGTATCCCTTAAAAGTGGAGGGAAACACGAGCTGGCCCCAAAGTTCTATGGACCATACCAGATTATCCAAAAGATTAGTCAAGTGGCATATAAATTACAGTTACCTGATAAAAGTCGTATCCATGATGTCTTCCATGTATCATGTCTCAAAAAAATGTTGGGTAAACATCAAACAGTACAAACAATACTTCCTATGTTAGATGACGAATGAAGGGTCATTTGGGAACCCGAGGCAATCATTGTAATCCGAGAAAGAAAACTCCGTTCTAAAACACTCAAGGAATATCTCGTTAAGTGGAAGAATTTTCCAGATGAAGACGCATCATGGGAGATAGAACCGTTTCGTCAACAATACCCGTCCTTACCCTTTCTTTGAGGACAAAGAATTCTAAAAGACGACGACAATGTTATGTATCTAATATTACGAGCAATTATTTTAATTTTAATTTAGTATTAATTAAAACATAGGATCACACCCTTTCAGTGAAACTGTTTATTTTGACCTATAAAAGGTATTCTCATCATTTTAATTAAATCATCATTCAATATTCAATTTTGCTGTGGTTAATTTTCGGAATTCATGTGGGTTTTAGAGTTTTAGTCCACTTCAGATGAGGATCTCGAGGTTTTCTTATAGAGACTTCTCGATATCTTCTCTTTTTTTGCATTTTTGTGAAGAGCATCACACTTTGCAAGATGGCAAGGAGCCTTCTTTGTGAGTTATTTTCCTCAAATCCTCTCATGTTTTTTCCCATATATTCATTATTTTCTTTTGCATAATTTAAAAATACACAAAATTATTTTAATTTATATGGCCAACGGAAACCAAAACCCAAATGGAATTTACATGGACAATGGAAACCAAAACCCCAATTCATTCATAAAAACCAAATAATTTTGACTATTTACCAAAATCCACATGCCCAATGGAAACCAAAAACCCAGTTAACTCATATAAAGCAAATCAATTTCACTATTTCCATATGCATATTCACAAGCATCCTTGTGAATCCATACCCAAATTCACAAATATGCAAAGTTTGTCAAACGCATTGGAAGTTTGCATAAGTAATTTACATGCCCAATGTAAACCAAAACCCCAATTAAATCATAAAAAACAAATGAAATTCACTATTTTCATATGTATATTCGCAAGCATCATTGTGAATCCAAACCATAGTTAACAAATATGCAAAGTTTGTTAATTATATTGCAAGCTTGCATACAACTAAAAAAAAATCAAGTAGAATTCATATCTTCCCTAAAATACATAAACAAACATTGTAAATCCCTTGCCTCTATCCAAAATATCAAAGTTGGTCGTCCAAGAACATCAATAAACACCTTATAGTTTTGATGAAACTTCCTAATCCAAGTGTCAAAATAAGGTATAGAAGCTTCTCATGCTTAACAAATATTTCCTCTTGACTGAAGGGTACTTTTTGGTTTAGCTCAAGACAACGAAGTTCAACAATAGGCTCTACAAACATCAAGATACATAGGGAGGTTGATGTGTTTGATTACATGCCAATCGCATACTATCATGCATGATAGAAACCAGTGGAAACCTTACAACCATAAAAGCCACTATACACAATTATGCATTTAGTCTCTCATGGGTGTATAAAAAGAGTGCATAGAACTAAAATAACATCAAGTGGAATCCATACATGGCCCAAATTACATATAAACAAAGATATTATAAATAGACTTTGGAGTAAAAAAAAATCACGCTACAACAAATAATTACATATCTAACAAAATCATTACCTATGCCGAGATTTTATTCATCAATAGCACATTATGCGTCCTACTATAGGCTCTAGCCATTGCCTTTACCCACAATCTGGCCTGCTGGTCCTGCAAGGGAATTAGTCATCACCTCACAATTTCAATGAAACTTCATAATCCAAGCCTTAAAATAAGCTAGAGGAGATTCCCAATCAAAATATGCACATAGGACATTTCATGTACACATGCATATGGAAATTGGAATTAATACTTGAATTTAGGACATAAATTTAAAATGAAAAAATGTTAAATGTTTATTCTTTACTGTAAACTTCAAGATCAATTTTAAAATTTAAATAATAGATTTAGTTTATGTTGTTATTTGTCATACATTAGTTTTACACTTTTCATTTCTTAGAGATGTCATTATATCATGTGTTTATTTTTCTAATGATATTTTATTTGTATTTATGATTGCAGTGGCTAATATGGACCATAATGCCAATATATTGAGGGTTATTGGGCATCTTAGAGAGATTGGTTCTACCTTGAGGGGTGGAGATGAGCTTCGTTGCTCCTTGTCAAAATCATTGCTGAATATTGTTGATAGATCTCCAAATCGAATCATGCTTTGTATAGCATCACATCCTACAGGGAAAGAAAAAGACAAGAATATGCTGATGGTTTGAGCTACAACGAGATAACGAAGCTAAAAATAACCAAAGACCACATTTATACATTGTTTAGAGTGCTTGGGACGGATGACATTCTAGAGAGCACCAGGCCACATATTTCGATTGAGTGGTGCACTTTTCCACCCATCAGAGACCATTGGATGGATAGATGATACATGGTTTTTGACATTCCCCCACACAACAATACAGATGTACCGTTGTAATTCCTACGGAAGTTTTATGCAAAGTTTGTGATGGGGAAACATGTCAACTATTTGGACATGTTGGGATTCCAGGGCATTGGTAGGGGGGTGCCCCAAAACTGACCCAATTCTAGGAATATAGATGCCAATCGACAGATACCTGCACCCCATGCCCAGCTATCGAGAGCAGACATCTCTCTTGCACATAATATGGTTTCCCATACATAGGAGGAATTTCTGACTCTAGCTAATATGGTTTCTTGACACACGACTACTATTTACCAGACATCGCCATCTTCCTCTGTTGGGGTACAACCACTAGCTTCTAGTGATAGAGGACCATCTATTGGTGGGGATAGACTGACATCCCATGTTGCTCATAGTGAGACACATGTGCACACAACATGTGGTCAATCTTGTTATGGTCCTGGACCAAGACATGGTACCTCTACAATGACTGGTGGTCAGGTAAGGACATTGTTAAAACTCTATTGTTGTTCAATTTTTAATTTTTCCATATTGTACACATATTAAAAGATTTGTAATATTATATGCAAATTTTACTCTTGCAAGAGATTGATGCCTCTCAAGGGGGTGGTAGTGCACCCGGTGTGGTTGTATCTGAGGCCCAAACAACCAACATTGAGGTAATATTTATACATGTGTCATTTTGTTAATACACATAATTTTGTTAATGCATGTGTTAGTCTTGATTAATTTGTTAAATTATCTAATATTTACAATTTTTGAAGTTGCAGGAACCCCATTTCGAACTGGATGCTGGAGACATTGATCTTAGTGAAATACCCAGGTGGAATTTATGATTACCTGAAGAATGTAAGTACATGGTTAATGACTGAATCTTGTTCGAATTATTTAAATTTCTTATTGTACACTCCTTTATATATTGCTAATATTTATAATTTTTAAACTTGCAGATGTTATCTGGATCTGAAGAAGGGCAAGAAATTGTTGGAATTGGTCCCTCCCATGGGGGAGATATGTCTCAGGAAGGGGTCAGTATATTACAACATGTTATTTTTTCAATACATATTATTCCATCCATTCAAGTCCATGTCTAACTATGGTAACACTTTATGACTGTAGACATCATCACAAATCCCTGCACCACCTCTTTGGTTTGGATCTCCCCATAGTCCAAATGTAGATAAGTGGTTTTTCTACACCAGACAACCCTCTTCCTTGGAAAGAGCGGGTGTCCATGATGATCAACCTACTCATCCCATGGTAATGTACACACTTCCAATGGCAATTGCTGGTTAGCTTTGAATTCACTTCACAACTAGTTTTTCTTAATGTTATTTTCACATGTTTATAGCTTCAGGATGTAGATTCATTTGTGCCATACCTTATTGGGGTTGTTGATGTTGTAGTTAATGTTGCATCTACAACAGGGATAAGTCATACTGAGATACATCTACTTGAATATTTGTAATTGTACAGTTCATTTCTATTGTCTATGGACATGCACGATGTATAACTATTTTATCATTTGGTGAATGTAGCCACACCCTGGTCCATTAGTGCACGCGACTGAGGTTGATGTTCAACCTACAACTCATTTTGCTACTAAGGAAACCCAGTCTCATTCCCAGGAAAAACAAATTTCAGTGATATGTTCATTTTTTACATAATTGATTAGTACTTTCTCATTCATGTACATGTTGATAATTGTTGAGATAATTGACATATTTTTTTTTATTCACAGAGAAGCAGTGCAGAGAGACTCTCTGCAAGGACGAGGAAACCAGATCCATGTATACCCCGAATTAATGCAGTGAGTGTTTGTTTTATGTACAATTGAGTCGTATTTTAAATTTTCAAACTTTTTTATTGTTGGATAGTACTAGTTCAATTACCTGATCAAGAAATATTGTCATTGATTTGCAGTTGCCATAGATGCAAAGTTGTTTTGGATAGAGGCAACAAGCATCAAGGTTGGGAAAAAACAAGATAAAGTTAGAGTTTTGATGTGTTAGTCCAGAACAAATATGTATTTTTCTGTACAAGAGGAATTTAGAGTATAGGAGCACGGTCTAGGAAATATGTACTTTTATTTGCATGTACATCAAAGATGTTTTTGATACATGTACATTGACAAGCCATATAAGTGTTAGAAAACAGGACCACATATCAATAACAGATATACAGTTGAATCATTAACAAGATGCAAAACACATTAAAACATTACAGAGATACACAGATATAACGTGGTTCACCCAAACAATGGGCTACGTTCACAAAGAAATTGCCAATCCTTTTATTACAGTCCAGAAAGATGAAGGGATATAGCCTACAACAAAACCACTACACTTCCTCTTCACGCTCTCATAGTCTCTCTTCCAATACAATACAATACCATACTCAATCATTTTACAATGCTTTCTTTTATAGGGGAAATACAATGGGAAAATTCTTGGGTTAACCCAATACCATGGGTCCATAAAAATATTGGCCAACACATATCCCAAAAATTTTCTCGGGGGCTCCACCCCCGAACCCCCGTTTCTCAGGGGCGCCGCCCCCAAATCCCCATGTCTCGAGGGTGTTGCTCCCAAACCCCTTTTTTTTGGAGCACTGCCCCGAAACCCAAGGTAGGGGGGGTGAGTGTACAATAAACCTAGGTTACAAACACGACTGAATAATATCTTTGGATCTAGAATATTAGGCTCCACAACCAACAATCTCCCACTTGGAGACTGATCACAACAACTCCACTGCTCCTGTACTTGCTAGACTATTCTCCAGACCTTGGACTTGGAAAATTTCTTATTTTCACCTTCATGCTTGAAGGCCAACAGAAACAGAGCAGGAACTCAGTTCCTCTCTCGTTACTCCCTTTGTCAACATGTCTGCAAGATTCTGGATAGTGTGTATCTTTTCTAGTTTTAAGAGTTCTTCATCTAGAATAGATCTTATGAAGTGGTACTTGAGTTGTATATGTTTAGTCCTCAAATGAAAGGCTGAGTTCTTTGCAAGATGAATGGAACTCTAGCTGTCACTGTACAACCTACTATTCTCCTGATTCTTACCCAATTCTTCCATGAACCTCTGCAACCAAACCATCTCCTTACTAGCCTCTGTAGCAGCAACATACTCTACTTCCGTTGTTGAAAGTGCAACAACCTGTTGCAGCTTTGAAATCCAACTTGCTGCTATTCCACCCATAATAAACACATACCCTGTGGTGCTCCTCCTGCTGTCTTTATCACCAGCCATATCTACATCAACATATCCCTGTAGAATAGTGTCTGAACCTCCAAAACATAATGCATGTGAAGTGGTACCTCTCAAATATCTAAGAATCCACTGTACTGCTTTCCAATGCTCTTTACCTGGATTATTCATATACTTGCTCACAACTCCCACTACATGTGCAATATCTGGTCTTGTGCACACCATGGCATACATCAAGCTTCCAACCACTGATGAATAGGGAATCTTGGACATGTAATCTATCTCTCCCTGTGTCTCTGGACACATATCCTTGCTTAGTTTGAAATGGCTAGCCAAAGGTGTACTGACTGGTTTTGCATTCTACATTCTAAACCTCTGCAACACCTTTTCTATGTACTCACCTTGAGACAATGTCAATTTGCTATTTTTCCTGTCTCTTCTTCTTCTCATACCAAGGATTTGCTTCGCAGCACCCAAATCCTTCATCGCAAATGATTTAGCTAGTTTTCTTTTGAGCACATTTATATCCTGCATGTTAGAGCCTGCAACAAGCATGTCATCCACATACAATAACAAGATAATATATCTTCCGTTATCTAGCCTCTTGAAATAAACACAGTGGTCAGAATGACATCTATCATAACCTTGTTCTGTCATAAACTTATCAAATTTTAAATACCACTGCCTTGGAGCTTGTTTCAAGCCATACAAGCTCTTCTTCAACCCACAAACCAAATTCTCCTTCCCTTTGACCTCATACCCTTGTGGCTGCTACATATAAATCTCTTCCTCCAAATCCCCATGGAGAAAGGTTGTTTTTACATCAAACTGTTCAAGATGCAAATCTTCTACTACCACTAGACTTAAAATAGTTCTAATTGAATTCATTTTAACAACAGGAGAAAATATTTCATCAAAGTCTATACCTTTCTTTTGTGCAAACCCATTTACAACAAGTCTAGCCTTGTACTGCTTCTTTCCTCCATCTTCTTCCTTCAACCTGTAAACTCATTTATTCTACAATGCCCTTTTTTCTACAGGAAACTTAACAAGATCCCAAGTTTGGTTTCTTACCAATGATTCCATCTCCTCATCCATGCCTTTCTCCCACTTCTTTCTAGTTTCTACATGCATTTCTTCTTCAAAACATTCTAGTTCACCAGAATTAGTCATCAATAAATAATACAGTGAAGGAGAGAATCGTTCAGGGGGTCTACTTAACCTAGTAGATTTTCTTACATTTGCAGAAGTTTTAGGTACCTCCTGCTACTCTTGATTTTCTAGTGCCTTTGGAACTTCATTTTCTTTGATTTCATCAAGCACTGTGTACTCTGTGTTTTCCTTTTCTTCTTTCTTTCCCTACAACTGATCTTTGTACATGACCTTTTCATTGAAAACTACATCTCTACTCTTAATGATTTTGCAATTTTTAAGATCCCATAAGAGATAACCAAAATCATCAACCCCGTATCCAATAAAGGTACATTTCTTGGATTTACCCTCAAGATTTGTTATATCATCTTTATCAATATGGACAAATGCTTCACAACCAAAAGTTCTCAGAAATGAGTATTTTACCTGTTTACTTGTCCATGCCTCCTCTGGAATTCCACCATTCAAAGTGCTTGAAGGCCCTATGTTTATTAAATAAACAACAGTGTTTACAGCATTAGCCCAAAACTGTAAGGGCAACCCTGCATGCAATCTCATACACCTTGCACGCTCCATGATCATTCTGTTCATCCTTTCTGACACACCATTTTCTTGCGGTGTTCCAGGGAGTGTCTTCTCTCTGTGAATCCCATTGTGTGAATAGTTACTGTCAAACTCCTTGCTATAGTACTCGCCTCCATTATCAGATCTGAGACATTTCAACCTTTTTCCTGTCTCATTCTCAGCCAAAGCTTTCCACTTCTTAAAAGTATCAAACACATCAGATTTTTTCTAATGCAATAAACCCAAGTTTTTCTAGTTGCATCATCAATAAAAGTAACATAATAACGAGATCCACCAAGAGATTGTACCTAAGATGGTCCCCATACATATGTATGGACAAGCTCTAACTTTTCACTCTTCTTTTTTTCCCAACCCTGAGAAATCTAACTCTCTTATGTTTTCCATAAACAAAGTTCTCACCGAATTCCAAACTTATCTGCTTCAGATTTGGAAGCAGTTTCCTTGAGTGGAGAATCTGCATCCCCTTCTCACTCATGTGGCCAAGCCTATGATGCCACAGCGCTGCACCTATTTCTGTGGAAGCTATAGAGATAGAATAATCAGTATTATGAGGACATAAATATAACGTACCTACCCTATATCCTTTTGCTATTACGAGTGATCCTTTAGTGATCTTCCACCACGTTTCTCCAAATGTAGACAAACAACCACTATCTCCCAACTGCCCTGTTGAGATCAGATTTCTTTTCATAGAAGGAATGTGCCTTACATCCTTTATCAGCCAGTCATTTCCATTATTTAATTTAATCTGTACCTTACCCTTTCCAACAATTTTACATGGTTCATCATCCCCCAATAGCACATGCCCAAAATCACCTTGAACATAATCATGAAATAATTTCCTATGGGGTGTCGCATGACAGGAAGCCCCTGAATCTACTACCCAGTAATCACTAGTATTATCTAATGCAAGAATCAAAGCATCTTGTAACACATCACCTGCTACATTAGCTTCCTGAGTAGTCTCTTACTGTCTGTCTCCTTTCTTCTTTGGAGCTCGACAGTATTTCTTTATATGTCCTTTCTTACCACAGTTCAAGCACTCTATTTTTTCGAATCTGGACTTGGATCTTCCCTTTTTAGACTTGTCGCAATTTCCTGGGCTCCTTCCTCTCTCGTTTTGTTTCCCTCTGCTCTCCATGGTCAACGCATTACCTGGTGTCTCACCTGTGCTTTTTCTTCGCATTTCCTCACTAAGAATAACACCAACAACATCATCAAACTTAAGAGTGTTTGAACTAGGGACAAAGTTACTTACATCCATGACCAAGTTATTCCAGCTTTTTGGCAATGAGTGACAAGATTAGAAGAGCCCTAACCTCATCATCAAAGTTCACTTTTACAGAACTCAACTTACTAGTAAGTGTATTAAACTCATTTAAATGATCAGCAACAGATCCACCTTCCGACATCTTCATATTAAATAAACGTTTCATTAAAAATACCTTGTTAGAAACCGAGGGTTTTTCGTAGAGCTTACTTAATGCGCTCATCACACCCTCTGTTGTTTTTTCTTTTGAAATATTGAAGGCCACCTACGAAGCCAGGAACAGCCATATTGTTCCTAGTTCCTTTCTATCAAGAACCTCCCATTCTTCATCCTTCATAGCCGCTGAATGTTTTTCTTTTTCGCCCAACGACAGGTACAGATCCTTCTGGTACAGATAGTCCTCCATTTTCATCTTCCATAACTGATAGTTTTGGTCGTTAAATTTCTCGACCCTAAACTTTCCTTCTTTCGCCATTGCTCCCACTCGAACCAAGAACTCTTGTTTCCTGCGAGTTTACCAACCAAATAGACCTTTTGGCTCTGATACCAATTGTTAGAAAACAGGACTGCAGAGCAATAACAGATATATAGTTAAATCATTAACAAGATGCAAAACACATTAAAACATTACAGAGAGACATAGATATAACATGGTTCACCCAAGAGATGGGCTACATCCACAAAGAAATATCCAGTCCTTTTATTATGATCCAGAAAGATGAAGGGATACAACCTACAGCAAAACTGCTACACTTCCTCTTCACACTCTCATAGTCTCTCTTCCAATACAATACAATACCATACTCAGTCATTTTGCAATGCTTTCTTTTATAAGGTAAATACAATGGGAAAATTCTAGGGTTAACCCAATACCATGGGTCTACAAAACTGTTGGCCAACACATATCCCAAAAATTTTCTCAGGGGATCCACCCACGAACCCCCGTTTCTCGGGGGCGCTTCCCCAAACCCCAAGGCAGGGGGGATGAGTGTATAGTACACCTGGGTTACAAACACAACTGAATAATATCTTTGGATCTGGAAGATTAGGCTCCACAACCAACAATTATGGCCTTCTAATTTTGTATTATAACTTTCACGATATAAAAAATACATCATATCAAGGCTCTTGAGATCTTCATGGTTCAATCTTTTAAGTGTGATTATACGCGTGTGTCCAAGAATGTTTCTATGTGTAATGTTTCCATTTTTTGATAGATTTTACGATTGCAAGGAGATATCAGTTATAAATTTGAGAACAATGCACAATTACAATATTACGTATTGATAAAAATGAACATTTCAATTTATTTTACCGCGATCCAATTGCATATACAATGTTAAATTGTATTCACAAATATGGAACATACCTAACACACATAAGCACCCAACATAGTTAACTGATACAACTAAGTGGAATACAAAAGCACCTTACCCACATAACAACCTAACAAAATTGTAAAGGATGCACGAAGTTGACACACCTAAGTGACGCACCTGTGTGGTCTACATAAATGAAATTGATGTTTGGAATGATGTCTTTCATCTAACGAATATATGGAATAGACATGAAACCTAAAAGTATCAGAGTATAAGGTTGATTATAATAATGGTTATGATTATATCTTGCACATTATTTTATCATTTTATTAATGTACATGGCATTTGATGAATGTCCTCGAGGAACAACTTTGGAAGAGATGAAAATTATGTGTGATTTTATTATAGTTTAAATTGATTGGAGAAGTACTATTCTGAATCTTGTTTTATAAATTTATGTTTATGGAGTACTATTCAAAACATTTGTAGTGTGAAGATATATATTTTTTAATAATAGTGTAATAGGTTGGCCACTTGTTTCTAAACATAAACATGTTCCATTACATGGTTACTGATGTGATGGCATTGTCTCCTCCTGCATTTCATTGTACAAATGCTCACATCTCTTGGATGACCAGGATAAATCAATATGGAAACAACCTTCTTTTGAATTTCCAGTCTCATGAATGATATGAGATCCTAATATCAAGTCACCTCCACATAGAGATTGACAACTCCTTTCACCTTGATTAAAACACAAACAAAGAATATTTATTGCTTGACAATGATGGGAAATAAGTCAAGTTCAACACCTCACAATAGGTAATAGAACTCTCAACATCTACACACGGAATAATAGTTTGCAACAAGTATTTTTTCAAGAGGGAAATATCTACACTCACCTTCAAGCTGACCTCTATGTGCAAAAATTTCACATTCCCTTACTCAACAAAACCCTAGTTTCCAAAATTGAACTAAACCAGGATCCCTTTTCCATGGACCTAGAGTAGAGGGCCACCCCTAGCACTATCCCGATGTCCTGAATCTAACGGAGTAGATGGTTCATCGATCCGATCAACGGTCATCATTCTATGGCACATTGAATCCTACCTCCTACAGGATTTTAGTGGCACCTGTTGAATCCCTACCCGGAACATAGAATGGAAACCGTGCATCAAAATGGGATTTTGGTGGTTCATGCAATCATGTTTAGGCATGTTCCATGTGGGAATGCTAGCCACATGTTCACAATCGAGGAATTTTCAAAGATGACCCCTATGTGCAAAAATTCCATATTCCCTTACTCAGCAAAACCCTAGTTTCCAAAATTGACCTAAAACAGGATCCATTGTCAATGGAACTAGAGTAGATGGCCACCACTAGTAAGATCCTGATGTCATGAATCCAACGGAGTCAAGGGTTCATCGATCTGAGCAATGGTCATCATTATATGGCACGTTGAATCCTACCTCTTACAGGCTTTCAGGGACACCTGTTGCATCCCTACCTGGGGCATATAATGGAAACCGTGCATAAAAATGGGCTTCTAATGGGTCATGCAATTGTTTTTAGGCATGTTCCATATGTGAACGCTAGCCACATGTTCACGGTCAAGGAATTTGCAAAGATGACCCCTATGTGCAAAAAGTTCCCTTATTGAGCAAAACCCTAGTTTCCAAAATTAACCTAAAAATGATCCCTTGTCCATGGACACAGATTAGAGTGCCACCCCTAGCACTATTCTAATATCCTGAATCCAACAAATTCAACGATTAGTTGATCCAATAAACGGTCATCATTCTATGGCATGTTGAATCCCACCTCCTACAGGTTTTTAAGGACACCTGTTGAATCCCTACCCGAGGCATAGAATGGAAACCGTGCTTCAAAATGAGATTTCCGTGGGTCATGCAAGTGTGTTTAGGAATTTTCCATGTTGGAACCCTATCCACATGTTCACGATCAAGGAATTTGCAAAGTTGACCCCTATGTGCAAAATTTTCGCATTCACTTACTTAGCAAAACCCTAGTTTCCAAAATTGACCTAAAAAATGATCTCTTGTTGATGGAACTCAATTAGAGGGACACCCATAGAACTATCCCGATGTCCTGAATCCAACGGTTCATCAATCCGAGAAAATTTCATCATTCTATGGCACGTTGAATCCCACCTCCTAAAGGGTTTCAGGCACACCTGTTGAATCCCTACCTAGGTCATAGAATGGAAACCGTGCATAAAAATGGGCTTCTGGTGGGTCATGTAAGCGTGTTTAGGAATTTTCCATGGGGGAATGATAGCCACATGTTCATGGTCGAGGAATTTGCAAAGCTAACCCCTATGTGCAAAAATTTTGCATTCCCTTACTAAGCAAAACCTTAGTTTCCAAAATTGACCTCAAAATGATCCCTTGTCCATGGACCGATATTGTAGGGCCACCCCTAACACTTTCCTGATGTCCTAAATCCAACAGATTCAATGGTTCATCGATCCAAGAAATGGTCATCATTCTATGGCACGTTGAATCTCACCTCCTACAAGCTTTCATGGACACCTATTGAATCCCTACCCGGGGCATAGAATGGAAACTGTGCATCAAAACGGGCTTCCGTTGGGTCATACAAGCGTGTTTAGGCATTCTCTGTGTGGTAACTCTAGCCACATGTTCACAGAAGAGGAATATGCAAAGCTGACCCATATGTGCAAAAATTTGACATTCCCTTATTGAGAAAAACCCTAGTTTCCGAAATTGACCTAAAACACGATCCCTTGTCCATGGACCCAAAGTAGAGGGCCACCCCTAGAAAAATCCCTATTTCATGAATCCAACGGAGTTAACAGTTCATCGATTCGAGCCACTACCATTATTCTATGGCACATTGAATCCCACCTCCTACAGGCTTTCAAAGACACCTGTTGAATCCTTAGTTGGGGCATAGAATGGAAACCGTGCATCAAAATGAGGTTTTGGTGGTTCATGCAAGCATGTTTAGGTAGGTTCCATGTGAGAATGCTAGCCACACGTTCATGGTCGAGGAATATACGAAGCTGACCCCTATGTGCAAAAATTTGGCATTCCCTTACTGAGCAAACTATGGTTTCTAAGGTTTAGAATGCAAACTATGGTTTACAGTGAAAAATAGCGTTACTAGGAATGGATAGAGGGTTTGTAAGATAGGATTGGAAATGGTTATTAGTCTAGGATTACCACTCCTTAACTACATGGCTCTCATGGAAAAACAAATTATCAGATTCAAGGAGATGTCCTTATAGGATCGACTTCGAGATTCAAGGCAAACACAATAGACATATCCCTGATGGAGTGGTAGATAATGGTCTTGGGCTATATGACATGAGTCATGTAATTATCAATATAATACAATAAATACATGATGAATCTCAAGTGAAAATTTTCAAGTTCTAGAAGCCTATTGAATTTATCAATCTATCAAGCGCTCAATCTATCAAGCCGTAAATAATCAATGAGACCATGAAACCAAAATATTTGACTACCACATACCTGACTACCTACATGTGGTCATTCAAATAGACCATTGGTATCACCTCTAATAGCAATGGTATCCTTTATCCTCTCGTGCTTAGAGTAAGGCAACAAGTATCATGACTTTGATGAGTTCTTGCATGGCATTATTTGTAGCTAGAGGTTTGTGCCAATAACTAAGTTTGTATAATGGTATACAATTTGATCTAGCCTATAATATTCAAATACATAACCTTTTTTCTTTCCTACGTGGGAAACCCATGTCAAATATTCTACTTTGATAATCATCGACCCAATTGGAAAATCATTTCCCTCAGAGTCGCTTAATGAGACAATGAGGGTCTGCTTCCCATCCAAGCAACATCCCAGCCAGTAGTTAGTGTGTCATTCATTGCCTCTTGGGAAAACCCATGCATAAAATAAAGTGCAGACCTAGGATTTAACTAACTAAACACAGCTAGTCGTCAAACATTTCAAAGTTATCAACATAATAGTCGAACCTAGTTGTATGAGATCTGAAATCTGGTTATAGTCATGTGAAATACTTGGTTGGCCCTCCTCCAACTGGGATAATTATACATTTATTTGTCGACCAATGGGGAGTGATACACGATCCCAACTGCCAACCTAATCTGTGCATTCACAGTTGTCCTATTCACCATCGCTACATGGGTAACAAAAACAAGAGAGTTTCTTGTCCACATTTCAACTATAGCATTGTCCGACATACTAACTGAATGGAATGCAGAAGCTCCTTGGACGGTCTTGCACTCATATAGGTGTGATCAATCTACATTGACCACCTCCAAAAATATCTATGTACATGTGATTTTTGAGATGATTGGTCTTCTTTCCTTCTAGCTCCCTTCCCCATCATTGAGGAACACCATGTAACAATGCTCTTTGCATCTCAGATGAGAGAAATAGTTGTAAATTTCATCTCTTGCCTACGTAATGCAATATTGATGCATGCACCTACTCCATCATGTTCCCCTTTTCCATGTCTGGTCTCAAAATAGTTCCAAATATGTGGCACCTTGTGCCTCTTGTGGAGAATACACAACCATTGGAAGACACGAGATTTTTTGAATTTCCTCGCACAACCATCAGACCAAATACAATGTTGTTCCATCTGTATATTTTTATCCTCCAGGTGTTTGCAGAACAATGGAAAGCTGTGTTGTACAAAAGTGAAGTCATGACACCTGTCATCACTTATATAAAAGTGATACTCCTTCAATATAACTCTTTTCTCTTCAATACTATCTGCCCCATGTCTATAGGTGATATAGACCATTATGCTGGCCTGGTCTGAGTGAGAATATTGACTATGAATCTCGTTCTCTAGTTGAAGAGTGTAGTTTTCCATAAAATCGACCATTGATAATATAGTTCCAATAGGAAATGTATCCCTGCACATTCTAAACTGCTCATCTTTCCAACGAGCCACATGTACATGCTTTACATATCGCTATGTCTTTTCAAATAATTCCTCCATGGAGTTGCATACCAGTACCTAGTAGATCAACAATAAATATTTACAGATCAATAGGTTGTTACATATATGAAGCAGCAATACATGAAGAAAAAAATACTATTCAGGAACTCGTTACTAACCTGAGAGGTGAGCAGTTGTATTTTTTTTATTTCATTCCCTCCATCGATATCATATGTGACATATTTGAATGACTACAAGTTCACTTCATGTCTCCCAAGTTCATGCTCATCGGTGACATGTATGCATTTGTCTAAAAATTCCATTCATCCACACCTTGAGGATGTCCCATCTACGCAAGGCCTTTGATAAAATGTGTAACCTTCTGTCCTTCTACACAAAATGCTATGGATAAAGTCTCTAGATGATGTCGGTGGCAATGTAGTTAAGAATTCGTGCATAAGAGTGTTATGAAATACACACAATATATGTATATATGTGTCATAATAATAACCATACTCAATGTGATATCGACAACAACATGTGTTACGAGTTGTGTTTATTTTAACCTACCATGGTTTGCATTTATCGAAGGATATTTGGCCCAAGTTAAGTTCATTATGTTCATGCCTAAATCTCTCATATAATTTTGTTTGTGTCATGTCAAGAAAATGTTTAATGTGGGGCTCACGATCCCTTGAACCCCTTCTCAATTTTAGTACATCTTTTTGGTTGGATGAAGGTCTAGTATTCTCACACCAAAACTCTTGCACCAATCCCTTTACCGCATCAATGAGCTTCATATTGGAGCATGGAAACCTTCCAATGAAGGAGTAGACATCCATTTGATCGGATTCAAGTTGTTCTCTTCTAGAACAATACCTGCAGAGTGCTTTGATATCCAATCCTACAAGTTTGGATGTAGGATTAATAAGTCAAAGGGCCTTGGTGCTTTTGTTCACGATTGATTGTGACAACACACTCCGAGCTTCATTGTGATCCTTTGAATGCGATTTCTTTCCAATAGTAGTAAATGCATCTACTAAAATTTTGACAACATGAGAACTTGGTTCATAATTGTTTATCATCTTTATCCTTAACTTTTTCCTAACAATAGTCATAGACCTAGATTTTAACAACAATATAAATAATCTACATTTATCTCCATCACATTTAGAATCAAAATAGTCGACAAGTATCTATTGAGATTGATATGCATTACTGTGTTTAGACAACGTACCTTCAAGCAAATCAATGATACTTTCATCGATCTGTGTACATTTTGGAGTTCTTCGATGTGAACTTGCTAATGGAGGTAGAGAGGTTGGAACTGCACCCTGTACCATATCACCCAGTCAGTCCGGCATTTGAACATGAGCTTCATGTCCTTCCATGTATTCCTGTTGATCGGACGATGGCAATTGGAAATCCTCCTGGGTGGTCTGAACAACACTGTCTTCTTCGAGCATACGTTTGGCATTCAACGTCTCTCTAACTTCATCACTTGTATACCCGCATCAAATTGAATTTGCAAAGGTTTCAGGTGGCTTTGATGTGCACCTACATTTTACTCCTTGACCAGTGCCATGCAGTGCTTGTTCTTCTACCGATATGGAGACTGAAGGCCCCTCGAGCGAATGCTTTTGTCTTTCTTGATGTGGATTGGTAGGAATAATTGTGGCATCCTCAACAACCGAAATTGGTTGAGTCTCCATAGAGAGTCTTCGATTGGTCATGTCATTTATTTTCTTCTCTCTAATTTCTTCAAGGATTTCATTGGGTATCCTCTTCCTTGCTGATTTTATTGCTCGATTATGTGAGTTTCTCATCACCACAATGATCAATGATATATGGTGCTCCTGAATGGGAGATTACCCAAGCTTGGTTTCTTTCTTACTCAATTGTGTCCAAATACTCAAATTAAGGGGAAGATTGGGAGAAAGGTTATCTTTGCTATCTCCTCAATGGTACTCTTCAATGGGAGACTCCCCAAGCTTGGTTTCTTTATTGCTCAATTGTGTCTAGATACTCTTCAATGGGAAATTCCCCAAGCTCGGTTTCTTTCTTTCTCAATTGTGTCTACATACTCCACCACAATGACCAAGTTAATGTTTCCTTTGCTAGCTCCTTAATTGTAATAAAGTTAATGGTGGAGATTCTCTCTGGTGCTCCTCAATGGAAAATTCCCCAAGATTGGTTTCTTTCTTGCTCAATTGTGTTTACATACTCCACCACAATGACCAAGTTAATGTTCCCTTTGCTATCTCCTCAATTGCAAGAAAAACAATGGTGGAAATGCTCTATGGTGCTCCCCAATGGGAAATTCCCCAAGCTTGGTTGCTTTCTTGCTCAATTAATTTTTTATTTCTTGCTCCTTAATGTATACCATGCTCCAAGCAATACTTAGACACTTGTCATGGAGATGCTTGATGTCAAAAAAAAAATTGTGTGATAATATGGTGAAGAAGAGAATGAACGCAATGTATACAACTTGAATTTGTGCACAGACTGTGAAACCTGCGTGGAATATGATAGAGTGTTTCTCGGATAGGAACTGGTGTTGTTTATACTGAGACAAAATCTGCACGTGTTGTTTTTAACAAAAACGGGGGCACGTTTTAATCACATAAAACGGGGGCACATTTTGATCACATAAAACGGGTGTGTGTTTTACTTGAATAGAGTTTAGGAGCAATTAAGAAGGTAGTTGCATAGCTAAGGGATCATTCAATGTTTAGGGGGAATTAACATGCACTCCCTTAGTCTTTGCTCCTTAACACCCTGCCTCTCTTCAACCTAACTATATTTTTTTAAAGCTTAAGGGATGCGTGTGTGTGAAAGAGATAGGTAAGGGTGTGTTAGTGGTAAGGAAAGACATAGGGATGTGTGTGTGTGTGTCAGAGACATATTTTAGGGGTTTTTAGTAGTAAGGGGAGACATAGGAATGTGTGTGTGTGTGTGTCAGAGAGATAGATTAGGGGGTTCT
>LPNX010117334.1:69429-84810 GCA_001517045.1 Pseudotsuga menziesii | reverse complement strand
GACCTATGGATGTGTGTGTATGCGTGTGTGTGAGAGAGAGAAGAAGGGATGTGTTAGGAGTTTAGGAGTGGGGGGGATTACATTAATTTGGGGGTGTCTAGGTGTTGTAGGTTATAGGTTAGGGGGTACTAGTGGTAAGGTGAGACATAGGGATGTGTGTGTGTGTGTGTCAGAGAGATAGGTTAGGGGTTCTTAGTGGTAAGGGGATAGATAGGGATGTGTGTGTGTGTATGTGTGTCAGAGAGATAGGTTAGGGGGTTCTAGTGGTAAAGGGAGACATAGGGATGTGTGTGCGTGTTCCAGAGGGAGAGACAAAGATATATTTGGGGGGGGGGTGGTTCCTTACTTGTATGGGGTGACTAGGAGTTTAGGAGTGGGGGGGGAGGTTAGATTAATGGGGGGGTGTCTAGGTGTTGTAGAGGGGATGTAATAAGGAGATGGGGGTTAGAGGTAATTGGATTGGTTGTGGAGTGATATAAGGGATGGTGGTGTTAGTGGTAAGGGGACATTTGTGGATGTGACATGCCGATGTATGTGGGGTTTTGTAGGTGTTGTAGGTTATAGGTTAGGGGGTGTTAGTGGTAAGGGGATACATAGGGATGTGTGTGTGTGTGTGTGTGAAAGAGAGAGAGTGGAGGGGGGGGTCCTTAGTGGGATGGGGTGACTTGTGGATGTATGTGTATGTGTGTGAGAGAGAGAGAGAGAGGAAGGGGTGTTACAGAGAGAAATTCATATGGCTTGGGGTACCACAACAGACAACTTGACTCCAAATATCAATCCTTTCCTATATGTAAGAGAAACCGAATATCTAACACTAAAGGATCTCGATTCGTACCTTATTCTGGACGGTTGATGTAGATCACCGTTGAGCTTTCCAACTCCAGCTTGTATTAATAAATTGATATCTCAACACTCAGCAAACAAAACAAGCATGCTATATATAATTGTGTTAGACCTACTCTAGCATATATAATCAATAACATATAAGCATTTAAAAGCATCCATGGATCAAATACTCATTTAAATACACATTATTGGACAGGAAAATATATTTCTATTGATATAAAACAGAGATTACAATAGTGACAACCTCTGTCGACATGTCTGTGAATCGGAGAAACTGAGTCACCCACTTGGGCCTCCACCACTTCAATCCTCATTCTCTCAATAGCAAGCTCACAAGAAAAAGGCAAGCTTGGGAAGAACACAAAGTGCTCCAATGGACAAAGGGATGCAGACTTAAGTATAAGCTCCACCAACAATGGACTATAATTTTCTTGCTCTTCAATTCCTCCTACCCTTCAATGTATCCAAAGGGTTCCTTATATAGCTCTTCAATGGGGTAATGGAAGGTCGAATCCGAGCGATCTCAAGGCATATGGAAGGCCAAGAGACAAGTGATTCGGATCCACATCAAGGAAAACTCCAAAATCATTTGGCCTTTTGCACACATCCCGATGTACGCGGTTTTAAGGGTCAAACCTGCGTATATACGCAAGAAAGGGATTAAAAGTCACGTATAGCAATTATTGCATGTTTTTAGGGATGATCTTGGAAACATCAAAGGTACAAAAATGGTCCATGGGGTCTAAGGAGTCTGCAGAGGGGTAGGGAAGGCCATAAAAGTGTGATTCATCATGTGTGGTAAAATTAGCTGTAACAGATGCCCCCTAATGTGTGAGGTTAGAGGGGTCATACAATGGCCGAAATACATTATAAGTCCATCCTAGAAGTGGAGTGATGAAGAACCCAGTGGAAGAAACAGCCATCCAATCAGTACAATACAATGATCAAACTATGCACATAACTACAAGTAGATGTAGCAATCCCGGATACATAAGAGTACAATGGCCATGAATAGGCATGATACAAAATATAACATGTGTGGCCATCGCCACGTACAATATAAATAGCTCAGAATGTCCATGATAAAGATATACAAAGGATCATGATCTCCATGAAAGCTGAAGATATATAGTGGATCAAGATCTCCATATCTGACATATACTGGAATCAAGTCATGAGAGCTGAAATCTCATGAACACTGGCATGATCAAGGAGGTAGCATATATGAGATGCCACCAATATGGAAGGTCTTCTACACAAATCGCTGCGAGTACATGTCCTACTATGTGAATAGAGGTGTCTAGGTCGAACATAGTAGTCCATCATCTGATTACCGGTCATTGATGTATACTGTTAACAGACGCGAGATCACCCGCCAATAATGAAAATGTGAATCAAGGTACTAGAGTGAAAACTAACAAGTGTGAATAAATGTGTTGACATTGAACACTTGAGAGAATCCATCAATCAAGGGACACTGATGTATTCCCAAAAAACTGTCGATGGTGAGAGAACCTGCCACTAATGACTGCAAGTCTCAAGGCACTCAAACATGACTCTAGATTCCTATCCCAGAATAAATGATCTGAAGTCGATGGGATGAAATCCACTGGAAGGAGGGTATTAAAGCATCCCCCATCATCCAACACGAGGTACTCAAAAAAGATGTATAATGTGGAAGGCTCGATCATGATGTGCACGAACCAGTAACTGTACCGGGAATGGCTGACATGCAAAGTCAAGATAACTGAGGAATGGCCGACTCAGGTTTCAACTTCCTTCGAGCAAGAGAATAAATGTGAATGGTGACTGAATGTAGGCAGCATAGACTTGATATACAAAACTGGGACATCTCTGCAACATAGGAGGCATTGACAGAAGCTCCATAGGGACTGGAAGCTTAACCAGTCGGTGGAGATAAACTTAGAGAAATGAGTACAACTCCTAAAGTCAAACTATTAACCCAACCAATGCATGTGATATACAGTGCTCTGTTCGAAGGCGAGACGACTCGACTGCTGCAAAAGATAACATCTTTTCTTGTCCGACTTTTTGGTTTTTTAATTTTTTTGGACTTTTTCAAATATTTTGAAAATCTTGAAAAAGAATAAACTTGCTTTATAGTTATAAATTGGGAGGAGACGAGTGTCAAGGGACAAACAAACTAGTTCCAAGTAGTGGAACATACCTATGCTCAATGGAAGGACATATGTGTAGGATAGCGACACTCAGGGGAAAGTCCCCTCCCGGTAAAAAATGAGAATCAAGCTGCAAAGGATATATAAAATGACTCTACATGGCTAGACATGAGACAAGCTCGGGCTATATGGATGAGACTCAAAGTCAGGGAAGCTGACATAAGGCACAATGAGGTAGGAAAAGCTCATGAAAATGCAATTACAACTTGACATAAGGGATTCCTGGGGAAAGAGGCCAACAAAAGATCAAGAGGAGTATGAGGCTCTTGAGAAATGTCATGGCGATAATATACAACAGACTCCCACACCCTAAAGGACAAAGTGTCGGCATGGGCGCCAAATTCAAACAAGGAGATAACTAGGGAACCCATGTAATGTCAAACTCTACCATTCCCATCATGTCACTTCTAAAATAGCAAGAAGGCTCCGTGACAGGATAGAATGGGTTCGTACCTAAGGTTATAATGAAATGGTCATAAGGTCATGCAAAATGCAAACGGAGGTTAAATCTAACCTATATGCCAGTTTAAACATCATACCTGAAATTGGTACAAACGGTTCAAAATAATGGTCAAAACGACGCTCAAAATGGTCTCCTACATCATCATATTAGTAAAAAACGGTCCAAAAGGGTCAGAAACGGTCGAAAACTATAGAAAGGGGGTAAAATTTTCAAAATTTTGAAAAATTTCTATAAATAGTAAAAAAAATTCAAAACATTATATAACATTTGAAATTTTTACCCAATTGAGCTCAGAACTTCAAACGTGAATTCCGGGAGTTTCAGCTGGCAGAATTCGACACCGTTTTTTCCAGGTAACTTCCCATGCCCTACTCTTTCATTTGCATGTAAATTTTTCAAATTTCCATGGTCAAAATTGATTTCTAGGCCAATCTAAGATATGCACCTCGGCCCACGCAAAAATCGAGGATGGCTATACGCGGAAAAATGGCTCAAAGTCGCGTACATACGCGGCTGTTTTGCAAACATTCGCATATGCGGTCGTGTTTAAGTTTTTCTAAGACATGTAATGACCAAAACTTAAATTAAATGTGCAGGATGGTTCTATAATGGAGGGAATGAGAGCACGGGGATGTAGAAGTAGCAATACGAGGCGATCGAATGGCTCAACAAGCTCTTCGTGCATGCGGGCTCTACAAGTTTTGGTGTCTTGGGGGCTTAAGGGACAAACCAAGACTACTGCAGATGCTAGTAGACTACTAGGATCCTAACTTAGAGTCTTTCCAGATCGATGGGATGTCCCTCACTATAGAGGTGGAGTACATATACTTCATTACAGGATTGTCCCGACGGGGGGAAGTGTTGAACCTATGTTCTCACAGGCCTGGAGGTGGCCTCACCATAGATGAGTATATTGTTGTATACTGTTATCTAGACATGGAGAAGGTTGGGAGCCAGATCCCAATAAACTCCATAGAGGTACTGGGCCTGAAGAATTTACTACTGACACTCGACAGGATAGTAGGGCTAGCCTCACTCCACCGGGCCTCACGACCCTTGATGTTCTATGCAGTGGAGTGCATGAGACCCACAGTTTATGATTGGAGTACTGTGCTGTTGAGTAACATGAAGCAACAACTCAGCGACTGTAATATGGGTAGGGTATGAAACTTCGGTTTCAGTAGTATACTGAGCACGTTCTTCTTTAAGTGTGTTCTAGGACTCAACCCTAGAGTTGACGTTCATTTTCACGGGGTTCGAGATCTGGCCCAACGATGTTGGGCAGATGCGATGCGCAGACCGAGTGGAGGTAGGGTGTCCAACCTCTATCCAGTTGAATTCTTTCCATGGTGGCGGCGGAAGATAGTTGCCATCGATGATTAACCCTATGTGGGGATATATTTTCAGGGAGATCTCGACATGCCTCTACCACCAGGATCAACATATGGTGACATTGGTAATGAATCCCAACCCTCTTTTAATTTTTTTGAATTATTAAATTTGTTTGTGTTTTTTGATATATAGACTCAAAAGACATGTTTTTGCGTGACAACACATAGTGACATCTTGTCATATGTATGCAGATGTAGGACCACAGCAGCTTGTCGGTTTCCCTTGTCATAGACGGAGGGGACGAGGAGATGACATCATGGGTGTGGATGCAGAGCGAATGCTCCAAAGCATCCACACAAACTTTGTACGATGTGATGCACAGACTAGGTGGAGGTAGGGTGGCCAACCCCTATCCAGTTGACTTCTTTCCATGGTGACGGCGGCAGACAGTTGCCATCGATGATTACCCCTATGCGGGGATAGATTTTCGGGGAGATCCCAACATGCCTCTACCACTAGGATTAGCATACGGTGACATTGGTAACGAATCCCAACCCTCTTTTTAAGTTTTTTGAATTATTAAATTTATTTGTGTTTTTTTATATATAGACTCAAAAGACATGTTTTTGCGTGACAACACATAATGACATCCTATCATATGTATGCAAATGTAGGACCACAACGACCTGACGCTTTCCCTCGTCATAGATGGAGGGGACGAGGAGATGACATCATGGGTGTGGATGCAGATTAAACGCTCCAAAGCATCCACACAAACTTTGTACGACTGACACATAGGGTACCCATGGCGCAGGTTGAGGACCTGCCTAAGGCCATGCATCATCAGGTGGTGGGTGTACCACGAGCATGGGTGTGGTTGTTTCGACGGCTAGCTAGAGCTGTGGTGACTTTCAACGATCAGAACCCCCCCCCTCCTCCCCAGGCTTAGATACCTAGGAGTGATACATTTTTGTACTACCGTGTATTTATATTTTGGTGGCTCGGAAGCCCCATTTTTGTATTATGACACTTATGTATTATCACATTTTGGATGTTTAATGAAAAACTTTTATGATGATCGATTTATTTATTTACATGTGTAAAAATGTATGTTTGTGATGAACTTATTGTCTATGAAATAAATGTCAATCTAACACATAGTTAGCATATGAGTCAGTAACTTGATTATAAATTCTTGGAACATGTATGTATGTTATGTTGTCAAATTGTCATTCTAACAATCTCACATGTAAGAATATTCTTAATAATGTTGGATCCCTAACATGATACAAGCCATTAAGTTGTGACACTACTAACTGGGAATCAAGACGTACCTCAAGAGAGAGAATACCATGTGAAATGGAATCCCGTAGAAGCTCGATAACGGCACTATATTCAGCAACATTGTTTGAAGAGGGCCGTAAACATACACCTCTTGAAGACAATACCTGACCCGTAGGAGTGTTTGAGTGTTGAATGTGGTGGCTAGCACCATCAGCGAATCCTATGTAAACGGAAGACTCCATCGACATCTGTCATAAGAAACAAAAGCTAATCAACAAACCTGGTCACCATAAGAAATACCTCACTATGCAAAATATTGTACAATAATATACAATAGTCAGCCCTCGCTAAGAATCATGCATAGTAATTTTTAAGATAGAGCCCATTTCTAGGCTCTGCTAAGGCCGTCCCCTCATAATCTACTAGCGCATATGCGCCCTTCTCTAACACACATTTGACAATGTAAGGACCATACCACATGGGATTAAACTTTCCTGCCCCCAAGGGTTCTGTAGCTTGATCCCACAAAAGGACCAAATCTCCTTCACCAAACCTCCTTAGACGAACATATTTATCATACTGGACCTTAACGCAATGCTTATTCACTTCTAGAGCCACCAAGGCATCTCGACGCTGCTCATCAAGCTGCTCTAAGTGGACCAAATGTTCTTCCAATGGGGAAGTGTCTGGTAAGAGCTCTATGGCTAGCTTCAATGAAGGGATTTCGCATTCAACTGACAAGACAGACTTCACTCCATGTACAAGCTAATATGGAGAAAAACTGGTGGCAGTCTTAACCGTAGTCCTATAATACCACAAAGCAAGATATAACATGATATTCCAATTGGTCTTGCTTTGTGTGATGGTTTGTTGGAGAATGGACTTAAGTGATTTGTTCACCGCTTCAACCTATCCATTCACCTGAGGGTAATAAGAAGAGGAATACTCCTACTTATACCCTAAATTTGAGGCCAACTCTTCCATCATCCGATTCTAAAAGTGCCTACCATGGTCAGTGACAATCTCCTTCAGAATACCGAAACGAGTAATGATCTGGTTGAATACGAAATGTGTGGCTATCTCACCTTCGAATTCAACCGTGGGCATAGCCTCAACCCATTTCATGAAATAGTCAATAGCCATGATAATATGATGATGCCCCCCAGCCGAAGTTGGGTTACAATCCATGACGTCCAGCCCCCACTTAGTGAAGGGACCGGCAGTGATAATTGGATGTAATGGGGTAGGATGCGAGCGCATATTGCATGCAAACACCTAGCAAGGGTGGCACTTCTTGACCGCATTGACACAATCTTTAAATATCGACGGCCAGAAATAACTTGCTCTCAAACTTTTTTGGGCTGTAGAAAGCCCAGATAAATGACCACCACACGCCCCTCTGTGGAAATCATTCAGCACAAGCTCAGCCTCCTCATGAGTTAAACAATGACATAAAATGGAATCTACCCCACGGTGGTACAATGTGTTATCCACTATAAGGTAGTTCTTGGATACATGACGTAACCATCGTTGTTCATCCCATGAAAGGTGAGTAGGGACCTTCAACGTTTATAAATATATGATGATATCCCCATACCATGGATCCAAAGTTGAGATCAGGAAAATGTGCTCATCGACAAACATATCTTCACAAACTTCCTCCTCCTCATTGCTTGGGAAATCAGATATAAGCTCTGCAAAAATCAACGAGTTTTTCGATTTTGCTGAACAAACTAGAGATCAAATTCTTGCAAGATGACAATCCACTTATTATACTTTCCCCCTATCATCCTTCTAGTGAGGACGAACTAAAATGGATTGACATGGGCTACCACCAAGGTCTGGCGAAGGAGAATATAGTGTCTCAATATTTGAACCACATGAACGGTAGCTAAGGCAAGTTTCTCCACATGGGAATAACGGATCTCCGCATCTATAAGGTTTCAGCTCAAATAATATATGACATACTCCTGGAGCTCCTCATCCTCCTGAACCAAAACCATACCAATCGTCTCCATGGATGTGGCCACATAAAGTAGAAAGTCACGGCTATAGTAAGGTGGAATAATCACCGGGGCCGATGCTAAGGCTTGCTTAAGTGCATCAAAGGAATCCTGGGATTGCTCATCCCAGCAAAAGGTAGTGTCCTTCTTCAAAAGACGCATAAATCCTCTAGTCAAATTGGCAAAGTTGATGACGAATCTCGGCAAGAAATTTGTCATGCCTTGCAAACATTGAAGATGTCTAATGTTTTTCGGGGGAGACAATTGAAGTATTGCCTCAACCTTTAAGGGATCAACTCTTATACCCTCCTTGGAGGCAATGAATCCTAACAAGCGACCAAGGCTTCATGCAAAAGATGCACTTATGAGGATTTAACCTAACCTGGTAGTGGCGGCATCTTTCGAACACTAATCTCATATGGTAGGAATGATGCATTCTCATATGAGAATGAGTAGCAAAGTCATCCAAAAATACTTCAATAATCGATTTGAGATCATGGAAGATCAAGGTCATAGCCCGCTGAAATGTGGCTCCAGCATTTTTAAGGCCGAAAGGCATCTTCCAATATGCGAACGTACCCCAAGGACAAATAAATGCAGTCTTATGTTGGTCCTCGGGTTTGATCTGTATCCGATTGTATCTGGAAAATCCGTCCATAAAGGAAAATACTTTGCTTCCCGCACACTCATCCAAAATTTGATCAATAAATGGTGTGGGAAAATTATCCTTAGGATAGGCATGATTCAAGTCACGGAAATCAGTGCATATACGGTTCGCTCCCTGTTTCTTATCAACCGGAACGGGATTTGAAACCCACTCTGTCAAGGGAATGGGATAGATAAAACCGACATTTAACAATTTTTCTATCTCGGCCTTAATCGCGGGTGCTTTTCAAGGATTCACCACAAAAAAGCATTGTCGAACAGGCTTAGCATTGGGATAAGTTTTAATTTCATGTTCAACAATGCAAGGGTCGATACCTAGAATTTCTTTGTATGACCAAGAAAATACATCACGAAACTCTTTGAACAGCTTGGTATACTCTTGAATCTCAGCATGGGAACATTTTTCCCCAATATAGACATTCTCAATCTTGCCAGGATCGCGAGAGATATTGATAGGAATGGTAGGAGATATATTCACCATGTTTCCATCAGCCATCAAACCAGGAGAGCTTAATGGAACCACGGGACTACCAATTCTCTCAATAAGAATCTCCCTAAAGTCTTCACACTCCAAACGGTCAAGCTCGGAAAGAAAATTAGATCTATGATGAAACTCTTCCCAAGGTGGCTCAACTCCAGACATGGCCTCAATAATAGCTTCATCTGATGGAAAAACACTATTAAGGTAGTCATGTGCATGAGAAGACTCAACTACGCATGCAGGAAGCACATATGGGTCCTCCTCCTCCATTCACGAAGAGGAAGGACTAGGCTCTGCAACACATTCAAGATTCGCTTGATATGCTATCATTGTTGCAGGAAATGGCATGTATGTTCTGATAGGATTACACAAAGGACTCGGTGTAGGAAGAATCCAAGGATCTTCCATATGGGTAGTGCGAAAATACACCTATCTCAATGAAGATGAAGCCTGACCAGAACTAGACCCAATGATAAGAATAGGTGCAGGACAACTAAAGCTTCCCATAAGGGATGGATACATGCCCACACCCACACTCCCAGTTGCCGGTTGAGAGTGCTCGACAATCAGGATAGAAGCTCCCGAAGATGCGGTAACACATGGATTCTTGAATGACTTTTGATCAATCGTAACTATCTTCCCATTAAACAGAAAGAATACAACTCGAAATAGAGAAGAAGCTACACTTGCATACTATACATCCAATTCCTACCCAGTAACAGATTATAGTCAAGGGGTGCTTCAACCACCTCGACCTCGATCGCGACAGTCTTCCCTCCCAAACAGACCTTAAGAGAAGGAAGAATTCTGTGCGGCCGAAATGATCTACCATCAAAATAAGTCAACATGGTAGCGGGTTTAGACAACTCGGGGGAACCCAAACCCTTCCAACACACCAAAGACATCACGGAAGCAGCAGCACCTTCATCAATCACAGTGCGTTTGACGGTCATGTTAAGACATTCTACATGAATCAAGAGAGACACATAGTAAGGCAAGCGAGGCTGTAATCCCGTGGTTTCAAATTTGATAATGGAGGAAGAGTTATCATCGTTAACACCAAGAGTAGAAAGCAAAGCCTTCCTTTGCGAAGGACAACTCTGAAGTAATTCGAGTGCAGACATCGCACAAGGAGTGTGGCCCAAATCCTCGACAACTGAATAATTTTGGGTGGCTCGGGCATTAGGATTGTGGCTCGAACGCTTAAGGACCCCCTTAGGAATGCGAGGTGCAACTTCAGGTTTATCCACAGGGTTTTCAATATGCAAAGGACTCCCGGGTGGAGCAGGTTCCTTTCCAAGGTCAGGTTGTGACGAACCATAGTCCTTCACACGAGTCACAACCTTAGTAGCACGCACCATATTGATGCAACCATGACCACTACTAGCTTGCGGAGGATCTTGATCTCCACCAGACTGATCATGGGTCCTCGAGTTCATGTTTTGATTACGGGGTAAAGGGTTGGTCAGCACAGCTGGGCCCTGTGCTATTAACCTCGAGGCTTCTTCTATATGAGGGAACAAGTGAGTGAGGTGGTCATCCTTACACAATTTGTAAGGAAACTTAACCTTACGTTTAGACCGCTTGTCCCCCCCAGCATTGTGGGAGTTCTTGTCATTATAATTGGCATTTTCATTCCTATTCCCACCCTTATGATTGTTTTTATCCTTTTTCTTATTCCTTCTGGGTTGCTGGTTACCCTTCTCGTCCGACAATTGTACCGAAAGCATGCTCGTCATTTGGGTGGGTTGAGATGAATCCATGGATTGTCCTGAAGCAGATTGGTTGATAGATAACTGACTCACCTGTTTCACAACCGAATCCCCAGGTTTGGTACTCATACAACCAACAATGCCATTGGCATGTGGTCCAGGTTTGAACTTAGGGTTGAAACTAGAACACGAAGCGTTAGGAATAATCTCATATAATAATTCGGATTGAGCATAAATCAAATCCAATTCCTGTGCCCTAAAAATGGTTTGTTCCTCGTTCTGAACCCCGGATGTAGAAACATCCTTCGCTATATAAGGTAGTAACAATTTAAGGAACCATTCGAGGAGAAACTCCAGCGGTATAAAGGCTATAATCAATCTCTTCCGTCTACGGCACTCTTGGACATGGTCCGAGATATGGGTGGCTTTGTCTTGCCAAAATGTCAACAAGAGTTCTGTACCAACGTCGTAACACATTGGTAGCTGGAAGTGATTAAAAAAATTCATAGCTAGGTCATCGAATAAAATGAATGCCCCCCTAGGTAACTCTATGTACCATTTCATTGCAGGCCTGGTGAGGGTGCGTTGAAATAACCTTAAATGGATCGAATCTTCGTGTAAGGAATTAGAAGAGCGCCAAAGGTGAAATGTACTAACATGTTCACTAGGATCTTCTCCTAGTTTTCCCTTGAATTTGGGAATGTCCGAGGGAATATTATTAGGGACAGCCGGCCAAGACGGGTCATAAGATACTGGATCGTTCGTTAGTCTCGACAAGTCAGGCAAGTTTACTGTTGTGACGAAAGGGAGCCTAGGTTGAGCAGGTCGATGCCACACTCCTTGATAATTTTGGTTCACATAAGACTGATTACCGCAACCACCATGGCCATGGCCATAGTGCCCTCCTCTCGTTTGACTCATGTAGGGTGGCATGGAAGCAGCATAATGTGGTGTACCTTGACTATTTGGAGCTACAAAGCCATAATTCAAGGAGCTACAAATCCATAGCGGGTTGTTGATACCCATACCCATAAGGTGAATAACTCTATGCATACGGTGATCCATAATATTGTCCATGAGAAGTTCCATAAGATGTCCCATGAGAAACTCCATAAGTAGGAATATGAAGAATTCCCTGCGATAGACCATAGGACGTTCCAGAAGCAGGAATGTGACATCCCGAGACAACAGGAGGTACTTGACTCCGAGACACAACTACGTGAGTAGCAGCAGTACGAACATGACTAGTAGCCACATTCTGGCCTGAAGGACCACGTGAATGAGGGGGAGGAATAACATTCAAAGAACTAGGAATAGAGGATGTAGGGACATGCGAAACGATGTAAGTGGTGTTCCCTATAGTCACTGGTCATGGTTTTGGTATCCTAATAGGACTACTAACACTAGGTCTAGGACGAACGTGTGATGTAGCCTCCATCGCCGGGATGGAGGGTGCAATGTGACTTGTGCTCCCAAATCTCTCTGCATGGAAAGGAATTGGAATGCCCCCAGGCATAGGGCTAGGTTCAAACTCCGACTCGGCATGGTGTTCCAGATCATGTGCAGGGATGCCAGACATGCCATAACTAACATAATTAGTGCTGATAGGTTCATGATGAGTCTCGTCGCCCGGAAGCCAATACCGGTGACCTGTGAATGAGGGATCATACCCAGAGTGTGTAGGTATATCATGTGAAGGATCATATATAGGAGTAGGGTCTTCTTCCCCAACCTCATGAGGTGGAGAAGACAACTCAGGAATTTCATCTTCATGATCTCCCATCGTGTGTGAATCAATGTGAGAAGTAATCCTCTTGGACTGTCTATTTCTCTCTCCCAAAGGAGGAGGAGATGTAGAAGGCGGAAGTCCTCCTAAACGACAAGAATGGTGAAGTTCCGCACCCGAATCCACAATTAATCAAAAAATGAAAAAGACTCTTCTAATTATGCAAACCCTAAGCAAGCTAGCATGCACAGAGCATACACCTATATAATCTAAAGCCAATCACAAGAAAACAAGGGTAGGATATGTGAGCTCTCGAATGAAGCAGGTATGTCTCACCTAGGAGAGGCTTGAGACTCCCATACACAACAAGCGGAGGTTCGTAACCAATTATTGTGCCCCTCAGCTTCAACGCATATAGTGATTGTGATGTCCGACCCCAACTTGGCCGGGACACCTACAGAATAACCCCTGAAAAGTACCCCCTCGATAACCTAGGTAAGGCAACTCCTCAATATAATAAATGCTTAGGCAGACAGTTGCAGGCGGGATTGACCGTATGGGTAGGGTAACAAATCCCGAAACTCTCGAAAGAGCCCCCAAATACGAATACAATCCTGGAAATATCTCCAATGCTACTCAGTTATGACTAGGGGTCATCCCAATCAATAACTGCTCACACTGCCTCGTGCTTAACTCCCTTGTAAGAGGAGGATCCTGAGAAACACTAATTATACCAAGGAATTTCACACTCTCACCTGGACAGACACATACATGTTGTTGTTTAGTGGTCTTAGAGAATTTACTTACAATGAACTATTCCATGACCCTAAAACCTAATCTTGTTGGTGTACCCTATCAAAGAAAATAGTGTAATCCATTTTAATTAAGCGTTGATTTTAATGGCTTTATTACTCAAAAAAAGTAGATGATCATGCAACCAATGGTGTTATGACGCAAACATGAAGTAAAATGCACACTTAACAATCAATGCAAATGCATTATGTCGAATGAAAAACAGGGCATGCTACTACGTGAAATGCAAAATTTTCTTCAAATGACAAATGCAACCATTTCTATATGAAAGCATAACTAGTACTTCTCTAAGCAAACCTAGTGCAAGTACCATGCAAAATGCAAAGTGTAATGATGCATAATGATGTAAAAGAAGCAAATATTTTTGGATTTTTTGAATAAAAATGAGATAATAAAGCAAAAGAATGACTCTACCAGCACCAAACTCTGCAAGCACTATCAAACAGCACCCACACAAAGCACTAAGGTAAAAGGGACCTAATGCACTAATCCCAAAACAAAAAATCGAAAATGTAATGACAAGAACATTCTTTAAAAAAAAAATTACCCTAAAAAGCATCTCTGGTCAGAAACAGAGGTGTATACAGACTCTAGAAGCATCAAAGGAGACTCAACAATTATCAAAACTCACCCAGAAACACTCAATATTACTCTAAAAGGAAAAACTCAGGGCATACGCGACTGTGTGCAGAAAACCCGCGTATGTACGTGGATATCTCAGTCAAAACCACGTGTACACGCGACTGTGAGGCAAAAACTGGCATACAGGAAGAAAAAGAGATAAAAATGAAGGAAAATAGATAAGCTAAGACAAAATTCACACCTATCAGACACTACCAGGAAAACATGCCCCCATACCCGACTCAGAAACAAAGAAATCAGATCAATTCAAGAATATTGAATGCCGATAAAAATCCCCAAAGGACAATTACTATGAACTCCCCAGTGGATTCACCAATTCTGTTATGAAGAGAAATTCCTATGGCTTGGGGTACCACAACAGACAACTTGACTCCAGAAATCAATCCTTTCCTATATGCAAGAGAAACCAAATATCTAACACTAAAGGATCTCAATTCGTACCTTATTCCAGACGGTTGATGTAGATCCCTGTTGAGCTTTCTAACTCCAGCTTGTATTGATAAATTGTTATCTCAACACTCAACAAACAAGACAAGCATGCTATATATAATTGTGTTAGACCTACTCTAGCATATATAATCAATAACACTGATAAGCACTTAAAAGCATCCATGGATCAAATATTCATTTAAATACACATTATTGGACAGGAAAAGATATTTCTATTGATATAAAACAGAGATTACAATAGTGACAACCTTTGTCGACACATTTTCGAATCGGAGAAACCGGATCCCCCACTTGGGCCTCCACCACATCAATCCTCCATCTCTCGATAGCAAGCTCACAAGCAAAAGGAAAGCTTGGGAAGAACACAAAGTGCTCCAAGGGACAAAGGGATGCAGACTCAAGTATAAGCTCCGGCAACAATGGACTATAGTTTTCTTGCTCTTGAATTCCCCCCCCTTCAATGTATCCAAAGGGTTCCTTATATAGCTCTTCAATGGGGTAATGGAAGGTCGAATCTGAGCGATCTCAAGGCATATGGAAGGCCAAGAGACAAGTGATTCGGATCCACATAAAGGAAAACTCCAAAATCATTTGGCCTTTTGCACACATCCCGATGTAAGCGGTTTTAAGGGTCAAACCCGCGTATCTATGAGAGAAAGGGATTAAAAGTTGTGTATGGCAATTATTGCATGTTTTTAGGGATGATCTTGGGAACATCAAAGGTACAAAAATCGTCCATGGGATCTAAGGAGTCTACAAAGGGAC
>LPNX010117334.1:50677-66580 GCA_001517045.1 Pseudotsuga menziesii | reverse complement strand
GGGGGGGGGGGGGGGGTCATAATGATAATAAAAGTATTGGTATAATTGACAAAAAAATCACTTACTGTAATTTTTTAAAACACGCGTGTGTTGTGCTTCAATAAAACATGCACCCGTTTTGCATCAATAAAACGCACACACGTTATGATTCAATAAAACATGCGCTCTTGTTTCTTTAATATAATGAGTGCATGCTATGTTAAAATTTGAAAACGTATTCCCTCCAAATGATAAGGCCGAGCCTCCATCCATGCCTACATGAAATTTTTATGCTTATGTGTTTGTTGGTTATAGTATGCTACACATCTCCACTTTTTATGAAATTTTAGAAACATATATGGTTTTTTTGCATATTCCAAATATGTAATTTTAAACAAGAATACATATTTTTTTTCTTATTTATCTTCTGTCATCACAACCCAACTCCTAAAACACACTATTAGTGTTTCGTCCATATCTCTTTCGTCTCTCAACCATTTGGAAAACAAATTGTATGGTGCACTAAAGAACGCCGAGCTCTACATGCTATAAAAAACCCATTTCCAAATAATTGCATTAAGACATTCAAGCGCTACACCCATAATTGACATACTCTTTTCGAGGTTTCATCACTTAGATAATTAAAAAAAAATTAAAAATATCATTTTTATTATTGAAATAATAGTGGTGCACTAACACTATATGTTCTCTATATGTCTACCAGTTTTAGTAAGTTTATTCCATCATTTAGTCACTCAAAGGATGCACCCACAAAAACATATACCTTATAATTTGTCCCAAAAATAAAAAGTGCCAGTTAAAAAAAATCTAACTTTAGATAGTTAACATCATTTTCAATAGAAAAAAAATTATATATTTGGAAAGGTCATTCAATTTCCTACATTTCTTGTTTTTAACTCATAGCAAGATTCATTGTGCAAGTGTCTCAAAATATTCATGTAAGTTGATAGATGCTTGTTTTTTTCAGTTTTTTAATGCATCTAATGCGTCAAAAGAGACCCTCATCAGCTTGCACACACCCAATGGAAATCCTGGACAGTTCCAGGATAAGATCGTGAATGTGTCAAATTGCTATTTATTATTATCCTTTTGATTTCTATCTCTAATAACAACTTTTGTGTTTCTATTAATGCCAATTTTCTCTTCTTCCTAATTTCTTTTATTTTTTGGACCTCCTTTCTTAATAATTCCCCTCATAATATACCACAACTTTTTAAACTTTATATCTTGCTGAATAGGTTATATAATGTTATTGTATTATATTTAATAAACAAATATGATATTATTACATCAAAATTTTAAATTATTATTTTTGTTTTACAATATTGTTGCATTTTTAGTAAGATCCCTTGTTTATTTTATAAATAAAAAGCTTTATATAATATTTTAATGTATAATTTAATAATTATTTTAAAAATTAAATTATTATTATTGTTATAAATATAATTTTAATTTAATTTAATCAAATAATTAAAAATAAATTAAAACTTCCACTCATTTATTTTATATCAACAAAACTTAATCTCAATATATACATGTATCCTTAATTTTTTATTTAAAAGATAAGATCACAAAGATATTAAAAAGGTATGAAAATACTCAAGTCGAGTAAATTTTATAGTTGATAAGCTAACAGTAAAGTTTTCCCAATTGCAGCAGTTTAAACATGACATGATGTCAGCTTGTTTTTGAGATTTTTTTTGGAATTTTAAATATAAATTATTAAAATTGTATATTTTTAAATTATTAAAATTGTATAGAATTTATTTTTACATTTTGGGATGGATTAAGGTTTATATTTTTTTTATCTATTGAGAAGGATGACACAAGTATATTACTAAGATTGATTTTATAGCAATCATTCAAAATTCAAAATAAACAATTATAAAAAATGAATATAGAATGTGAGATTATATATATATATATAATAACTGATATGATAGTAAGAATATCAGTCAGAACATATAGCTAGTTATGGATAACTCACAGTGAACTAGTTTAACTAGAAAAATATAAGAAATAAAAAAAAATTCCAAACTATCTTCTATTTCATAACTATCCAGTAACCACTTGATGTTATGGATTTATCCAACCACAAACCCGAGCTAAAAAATCAAAATCAAATAAATTTTTATTTAAAAAAATAACATCGCACATGCACCGTGCACTGAATGCTAAACATGAAATTCTGAATGACATCACATATTCACCATACAGGTCTTATGCTTACTGGGACACGGGGGATTTCATAACCCTAAACGACGACGACAGGGAAGGATTTCATATCACACTTCTTTTTTTTTTCTTTTTTTGTTTTGGGCGTTTCAATCATATGAACTCGCGGCAGTGAAAAGAAGAAAAAATAGACACCCTCAAATCCAATCCAACACTGACATAAATAGACGTCCATAGATTAGCAGTATAAATCGGGGTGGGAAAACAGATACTGCTCGAATTTCTCGTACGTGGCATTCATGTTTTCCTCGATCCCTTTTGCTTTTCCATGGTCCAACTCGCCACCAGGAAGGGTTTCGTAGTAGGCGGTCTTAACTATAACACATCCCCCTTCTTCCTTCGCAACCACTTTGATCTCAAAGCTCAACGTACTCAGTTCCTTTCCCAGCGGCCCTCCTTCGATCAATGTGTACTTATACACCAACTTCTCATCGTCTATTTCATCCACTCTCTCCTTCAGAAAACTGAACTCCTTCACAACTGTGACAAGAAAATGAAAAACCATACAATTATCAGCAATTCATTCCAAATTTATCCAACATCATCTGCATCTTAAACGCTATTTCAACGGAGTAATAATTGAAGTATAATGATCTTAATGTAACCGTAAGCAGTGCTTAGCGAATCAATTGTGGGCTAATTGTATATCAACAAGTCTCAAGTTCGATCCCTTAGAAAAGCTATAACAAAAAAATGATATTAATGAGGATATATAATAGCACCTGCTGGATTGAAGTTGAACTGCTTGATGGTGCCTACGCCTCCATCTCCTTCAAGGCAACTCACAGAAGAGAAAATTTCGGGCACAACTTTTGGGAAGAAGTTGTGGCTGTCTTTCACCGTGGCGTTCCACACTCTCTTTGCCTCCACCTGAGACACACGTTCAGTTGTTGTACTCCCAGACACCATCTTTACTTATGACTTCTTAAACTCTCTCAACAAAATCAATCAGAAGTATAAGTATAAGCTGCTTGTTGTAGAACACATAGGAGGAGGCTATTTATACATAATAATTGGCCAATAATCAATCTGCAAAATTTTGCAATCAAATTCAAGCAGCGATGCAATCTTGACTGACTCTCTTTCAATATTCAATCTCTTAGAAATTGTCTTTTAATATTCAGTCTTCTAGAAGTTCAAAGAGAATCGATAAGGTAAGGTGTTGGCAGTCTGGCCCACAACAAATTGATTCCCATGTTCATTTGTATTGGCTTTTGCAAGTCTTAATGCAGACCTGTCTCCTGCCTTGCATTTTAATAATAATGGTTCAATGAAGAAACAAATGACGATGGTGTGATAATGATATATAATTGGCTTCTACATTGTAACAATAATTTCATGCCAAGAATGTGAATGAATAACCGGCTGAATCGCCATATAGTGTGGATGACTTTCAGGTCACAGATCTAGTGCCAAAAACGTAATGCAGGATGACCGACTAAATCCCCATATGGATGGCGACTAAGGACTTACAGCCCACATCGACGTGTTCGATGATTTTTAATTCCAATGGATCTCTCTGTTACTATTGAATTCAAATTTTGTGAAGGTTTTGTTTTTAAATTATATATATATATGATATGTTATGTTTTGATATGGACAATGTCTACGTTATCTTTTTTTATCAATTTGAATAAAGTATAAAATGCAATAGAGTGAATTGATGTGTATACTGTTGGGAAGCGTAGATTTTTCTATTTTTAGAAAAATTTAATATAAATTTTTATTTTTTTTACCAAAATAGATAGGTGGTTTCATAATCTAAGACCTGGGAGCAAGATTTTAATGTTCTATACTCTTTTATACTCTTTTAATATGAAATTCTATTGCTACTTACAAAAAAATTAATTTACTAACTGTGAAAAAGCAACAAAGCAACCGAACTAAGTAAGACATTGCATCCCATCCGATCTCAAGTTAATGATATTAAATAATTGTAATATCTTTCATTGGTAAGATCTTTGGGACTTTAAGCCTAGTTCATAGAAGGATGGCCGTTTGCTTAAAATTTAAGGTTGTTGGTTTCGGATTGTACATCGATCATGAAGTTAAGGTTATTGGCTTCGGATTGTACATCAATCATGGAGTTGTAGGCGTTTTTTCAAATTTTAATTTGTTTAAGATGATCATTGAATCTTCAACCCTGGTAAAGGAGTGTCCACATCCTTCTAAAAGAGTACTCAATATGAGATGGATATCATAAATTTAAGCTTTACTATAGATCCACAGGCTAATGAGTTCACTGCAAGTTGCACATTATTTATAATTGATAAAGAAAATAGTATAAATTCAAAATTTTAAATATTTTTAATTTTTAATGAATAAATTTTTTTCATAAAAATTGGAAATTATAAAAAGTATCTATTATAATATAATAAAACTTTATTTTATAGAATTATAAAATAACACTCAAAATATTAAAAGTTTTGGACTTTATTTTAATACATACATTTTTTTAAAAAGATTCTTTAAATTAAAAAGATAAAATTAATAATTAATGTTATATATGATTAATTATTAATAAAATGTTAAAAAAATCATAATAAGACAAACCTAAAAACCTTAGAGATCATGGGTGAAGTCAAATGACAAATTAAAACAACTTGCGGAGTCTTCACGAATATAGATTTGCCTTCCATAACATTTTTACACTCTCATTTATTTAATAAATTAATATAATTATATAATTAAAATTAGTTGATAAAAATGGATAAGTGTTATTTTCTATGTTTTTAATTAATAGTGTTTAGCTATATATCAATCACTTTAAAATATCTATGATATTCATTATTTGTTGTTGGTTAACCATGATTAATTATGACTATCTTTCTTTTACTTTAGTTGATTGCCATGTACGACATGGATCACTATGCTTCATCATGGGTAAATGTGGTTAACCATAGTTTACCACAATTGACCATGATTGACTAAGATTTACCATGGTTAACTAAGGTGGAATATGAATGACCACATATTACCTATAATTCACATGGTTGACTATGGTTAGCTATGCTTAATGATGGTTTACTATGCTTTACAAAGGTTGATTATGGTTGACTAAATATGACCATTGTGCACCATGATTGACAACATTTGAATGTGTTTGACAATGGATGATGGATGACCATTGTGAAGCAGGTTTGGCTATGGTTTAACATGGTTAACTATGGTTCTCTAGGGTTAACATTCTTGACCATAGTTAAACACCTTGTGACTATGGTTGATGATGGTTGACTTGGTTGGACAACATTGATCATGGTTGATCAAGGTTGACTATGGTTTAATATGATTGCGTGACATAGAAACCCTCATATTAGTTGAATTATGTCAAATTGCTACATTCCTTAATAGCTAGGTCACATTGTGACACCCATTAAGGGTTATGTTCGATTATGCTAACCCTTAATGGTTATATTGCATTATGATGATCATCTTTATTGACTTATGTCAAATTTCTTTATTCTTCAATAGTTTTGATGCATTGTGATATTCATCAAGCGTTATATCACTTTGTGACATGCCTCAAGAATTACTCTTAATTGTGATTTTCATCAAAAGTTATGATGCATTTTAATATACATCTTGATCAACTTACATGAAATTTCTATGTTCATCATGGGTTATGTCAAAATTATGATGTTTTGTTAATGGTTATGTCACATTTCAACATTCATTTTGGTGGAATTATGTTAAATTATAGTGTTCATCAAGGGTTATGTTGCATTGAGATGTTTATGAATGGATATGTTGAATTACAACATTGCACAATGATTCATCATGGTTGACTATTGTGAACAACAATGATAAAGTGTTGACTATGAATTATTATTGTTTACTATGGTTAACGATGGCTAACTTTGTGATATGAATAGGTTTAATTAAATATTATATGACATTGTGACACAAACTCAAATCAATCCTTGATTTTTATTTTCCCACATCACTCCCATTGTTGATACCAATGGTTAGGTCGAGGGGTTTGTCATCTTCAAGAAAATAACTAGAAGTACTCAATTTGTTATAATATTATTCTTGAATTACAAGAAACTTGAGTCATTCATCCAATTAACTTATGCACCTAGTAGCATTTCCTTTCATGGTGATGCCTTCAATTTCCATGCCTTAAAAGATACACGTATTTATCATAAATCCGTCATATAATCATTTATAATTCTATTACTTTCTTTTATAATAGAAATTGAAATCATTTTTTTCCTTGCAACAAAGACACTAAACCATGAAATTTGAGAACTCTAGGGTGAAGCATATTAATTATCCATCATAATTTACAAGGAAAATAAATATTTTTGAAAGTTTGAAAAATAACCACAATAGTGAGTACCCCTTAAATGCATTTTCAAAAGATCCAAAACAATGATTAATGTGGTTTAGTTAGAACCTAAAGAAGATGAATTTTTTTATAAATTTAGCTTAAATAAACTGAGATTTTTAATGCCATGTTAGTTTTTAAAATGTTATAATGTGAAAATGTCAATCTCAAATTTTACCTGTACATATAAAATTTTAATAACAACATAATCTTATTAATGATCGATAATGGCTATGTGAAAAACAAAGATTAGTTAGATTTATTGAAAAAGAACACAACATTGCCTTAAAACAACATCAAGTTTTTCCAAAGCATAGAATTGTATGCATGAAACACAACCCAAAGCAAAAAAATTTATGGATGAAACATAACTCAAAGCAAAGAAATTTTTCCACTAAACATAACTCAAAGCAAATAAATTTATCCACGAAACAGAACTCACTTTTTGAATTCAGCAATAGCATAAATAGAATTAATAATAGATTTAAAAACAAATATTGCCTTAGTTAAAAACAAATATTATGAAACCATAGTTTGTTTACTATCTAACCATTAGTAATCCATATTATTATTATTATTACTGAACCATAATTGGTAAATGAATAATATGAAATTATATGAAGCTTTTTGTGTTTTAAAAGGAAAATTGTGGTTGATGCAAATTTCTGTTTGCCAAATAATTAATAACATCAATGAATAGATTGTAATAGTAACAATAAAGATTTTGTTAGGGTTAATATTTCATTTCTAATTTGGGTGAAACAAAATTATCACCTTAATTATGAAGAAAAAGATAATACTAATTGTCTTTAATACGGTGAGATTTATTTATAAGAAAGAAAGCTTATGCAATTTTTTTTAAGAAAAAAATTATTTGATTTAATTAGTTTTAAAATGGAAGGTTTAGGAAGTTGAGGAAATGTGAACCTCATATGAATTTATAATTGGTTTTATTTTTACTATGTTTTGATATTTATTTAAATTTTTTTATAGGTATATTCAAAGTAATTTATTTTATTTTTATTTTTATTTGAGCCTACTATAAACACTAAGGAAGTTACACATCCCTTTATGGGCTATAAAATGTGCTTCTCCATTCAATCAATTAAAATTTTATCAAAATCACTACTACATTTTAACTTTCCCTTCAACTTGTAACAATATCTAATGTATAATATGAGCTCACATTCCTTTTGTGGTGAATGTCATTTCTAAATGTTTATTTTACAATATGAACAGGTGCCATCATCATTAATATTAAGTAAATTTAAGTTTCTTTGTTTTAGTGAATATTGTTTCTAAATGGTTACTTTAGAATATGAATCATTAATATTAAGTAAATTTTAGTTTCTTTGTTTTAGTGAATATTGTTTCTAAGGCCACTAAAAACATCCACTTTAGATTTAAGGCCACTAAAAACATCCACTTTAGATTTAAGTACAGGATTACTAAAGAGATCCTTCATCGTATATGTACATGTACTAAAAGTATAAAGTACCGTAATCATGCTTTTTTTTTTCAGGAAGAAAAAAGCCTGCCTTGATATTCTCATTAAGAATCAAAGGTCATCATTACATTCCCCCAATAAACGGGTAACAACATCCATATCTACTCAATAACAACCACATCAACCCAAGGAGGTAATCACCGAGGGGGAAAGAAAAAACAGCAAATATAAAAGATCCCATCAGAAAACTGTCTTATCATAACGTGAGAACTGTCCACACACCCACATCTACCAAGCTCCAAAAGGGGCTGTACAGCTGTGCAAAAGGTTCACCCAACTCTGCAATACAAAATAAGGGAGAAGGACATCCCTGTATCAATCAGAAAAGCTGAAATGTATCTTGAGCAACCAAATGGTTCTCAAAAAATTCCTTAAAGATACCATTACCCTGTGGGTAAGTGAGAGCTATTTTAGATAGACGGTCAGCCGACCGATTGTGCTCTCGGTAGATGTGGGAGAAAGACAAGTCCTTGAAGCTTCCAATGAACTTTTTTGTCTCCTTGCACCAATGCCAGAGGTCTGGTGGGGAGAGCGTAGTCGATCCTTTCGCCCAGTTGATGATTACTAAAGAATCACCAAATACACGGGCAAGAGGGATCCCCATCATTTGGGAAGAGTGAAGAAGAGCCCATAAGCTGAGCAATTCCGCCTTTGTGTTGGTGCCATATCCAACCCCCCAGTGAGAACTCCAGGTAATGTGTCTCATTTATAAAAATACAAAACCCCACACCAGCAGTCATACATTTAGAGGCACCATCCATAAATCCACATGGAAAAACCTTGCAGGGAGCTCTTCCCAATACTCTTTTACAAACTTTCCTTGAGACAATCAGCGAAGAGAGAGCTTTGACAGTACTAAGGATCTGTTTAATCAGGCTGTAAATATTCCTTTTATCCCCATCGAATAAGGCCCGATTACGAGCTTTCCAGAAGATCCACATCATGTGGAAAGGGAGCAATTGTAAATGTGAGTTCTTAGGCAGATTTTCATTCCAAATTCTGATCATCTCCCCAATCGAAACAGAGGGAGCAAATGCTGTGAGATTTAAGATATCACAAATATGAATAGCTACCATCCTCCACACACTGCAATTATTAAATAAGTGATCGACAGTCTCTTCATCCAAGCAGCAAAAAACGCAAATCCCAGAGCCATAGAAGCCCCTTTTCTGAAGATTCTCCCAAGTGAGAATCTTATTTCGAAGGAGGAGCCAAATGAAACAAGAGATTTTAACTTAACTTATATCACACTAAATGAAATTGAACATATCCTTATCTATGTAAATGTTCTCTTTCTACATAATGAAAAAATTTAAGTAAATGACTTATACATAAATGTTATATCACTATACTCTAAAGAAATAAATTGATGAGAATAATAAATATAAAAGAAATAAAAATTGCTTGATCTTAAAAAACTTTTTTATAAGATTTCCTCTTCTTATCTAGGATTTTGTTGCATCATATCTCTATACTTTCATGTTCGTAAATATTATAATTAATTTTTTTTTAAAATATAGAATAAAGAAAAGAAAATATGTTTTTTATAATTTTACAATGTTGTATTATTCAAAAAATTATTTGAAAAGTCTTAAGACATATGGTGTTTGGGAGAGTGAATTATTATTTTAAAAAGTATTAAGATATATATGCTGTTTTAGGATTGTGAATCCATTTTGTCTATTTTATAAAAAAAAAATTATAAAATGAGAATAAAATTGAAATTTAAATAAAATTGAAATTTCAAATTCAATAGATTAATTCATTAAAATTATTATTATTTATAATATTATTATTATATCGTATTGTTTCTAAGAAATTCAATATTCCTTAAACAAAATATCTTATAAACCAATCAGGTATATAACTTAATAATAATTTTAAAATTTAATTATTATTATAAATATAATTTTGATATTTAATTCAGTTATTTATTTATTTAAAGACAAATAATAATAAATTTAAAATTTAATAATTATTATAAACATAATTTTGATATTTAATTTAATTATTTATTTATCTAAAGAAAAAAAACCACCAACTATACTGTTATCAACCAAACTTAAATAGCAAATTTTAAAATCTACTCTATTTCAATCTTGACTGACTCTATTTTAATATTGAGTCTCCTACAAGTGCTCTTTTAATATTCATTCTTGAAAGGGAATCAAGAAGGTAAGGTGCTGGCGTCTAGCCCACAATAATTGATTGCCATGTTGATCTGTGTTGACTTTGGGAGGAAGACTTAGTGCAGACCTGTATTCTGGGAGAGTAATATTCAACATATAGCAGAATAATAAATGCTATGGCGTTTGCATTGTGAGCCATTGGATTTCAAACAGGTTGAGATCCAACAACCCACAGTGCAGCCGCCACAGCATTTATTACTTTACTGCATGTAAAATATTTTTTCCCTATATCCTTCATTTCATTTAAAAAAAAATGTTTCAATGAAGCAACAGATGGCGACGGGTGCGATAAAAGTTTATAATTTGTTGGATATCTATTATAGTAACAATAATTTCGTGCCAAAAAGTGTTCATGATTAACCGGCTGAATCGCCATATCTTGTGGATGACTTTCAGCTCGCATCAATGTTTTTTAATTCAAATTTCCTTGTCTTTGAATTCATTTTTTCTGAGGTTTTTCTTTCCAAATTGATTAGAAATTCTGTATAAAGTAAAACAAATTCAATTTTTCTTTCTAAGTTTTCATAAGTAGAAATTTTGTATAAAATTATTATTTTATATAAATGGTAATACTTTTTATTCAGATAAATTCAAATTATTAAGATATTTTGGGATTTTTTTATATTTTTATAAATTCAAAATATTAAGAAATTTTTAGATTTTTTAAATTTTAATTAATTTAATTGATAAGGTTGTGCATGATTTTAAGGAACCATATTTATTTAAAAGTGTATAAATGTTGGCGAATGTTACTAATTTCTAAAATGCCAACTATAAAATGATTGGGCATATTTTCCAAAAAATATTTTAATTTTTAAGGATTTTATATCGTTTATATAATAATTTGGTGATTTTTACGGTGAAAAAAAATTCCCCCATCAAAATTGGGCTAAATAGTGCTTCAAAAAATGCAAAATGGCTAATCTTTTTTGGAAGAAAAACATGGAAAAATAGCCTAGTGAAAATTCACCCCTAAAATTATCCCTAGTTGTTGTCATAAAATTTTGTTTTAAAGTTTTAACTCATTTTAAAATGATATAAATAACTGAAATTCAAAAAAAAACTCATAAAAAACTTTTTTTTTCCATTACCAAAGGAATGATCACAATTGATCAATATAGAATTTTTCATCTATTTTAGTGTTTATTGGGTGGAGAAATTAGACAAATTAACTTGTAGGGCTCAATTTAGGGGAAGTCTTACTTTGCATACTTGGGCCCAAAACCTTTTGGGCCTTCTCTGAGGGTTTAAAGGATGTTTTTTTGTGTAAAAAATTGATCACTTATATAATGTTCCTCGACATAATTCTACACTCTTAGACCTTTCCAATGATGAAAGAATTGCCTGAAGCAGACGGTCTGTATCAAGAAGTTATGTCTCCCACAAGTTGAAATATCCAATTGACCAGGATGGTATTGAGTGGAGGGCAATTATGAGCAACGGTTTATAAAGATAGAAATACAACCTGTCAACACCTCAGGAAACATGTCAATCCTCATGGAAACTCTAAAGAGCAAGTTTGGACCTTTCGGTGATTTTGGAGGCTCTAACTCAGAGATTGCTTTAGAGGAAAATCGAAAGATAAAGAGAAACTAGAAAAGAAGTCGAGGAAAAAGTCCAAAAAAGGTTATCCAAGTTCCAATAACGACATTCCTTCCAAGCCTCTCTACACGATGGAAGCAAAAGTCAATATCAAACTATATCAAGACATGATCAACGCTTTAAAGTTGAATAATTGGTCGAAACAATTAGAGGTCTATTTTAGTATCCATCAAATAGATGACGAGCAAAAAAGTTCATTTGCCTAGCTGAAATTAGAGGGCCGTGCATTAACCTAGTGGGAAGCCAAATTTAGGTACTCAGGCTGGAGAGTGATCCACTAGTAACTATGTGGGAGGATTTCGAAACCTTCATTAATTCCTAGTTCTACCCTATCAAGTATGTATAGAACCACTGGATCTATTGGCATTACCTTAGGTAAAGTAGAATGTGCAAGAGTACACCACCGAATTCAAAAAGATGTCTATCATTCAAGGTATCTCACCCACGAATACAAATGTACTCCTCAAGTATCTAGGAGGTCTACATGGTCATTTATGGAAGCAAGTGATGCTCTTCAAGCCCGAGACAATTAATTCAATGCTTTTGTGCAAGCATAGCCCATCATAAGGATATCCAAGTGGTTCCAAACAGAAAGATAAGCCATATGCTTCTGAGGAGGGGAAGAAGAAGTGTAAAGGAAAAGACAAGAAGAAAAAATGCATCGAACATCAGTACAAAGATCACGACAACATTGATGGTCACATTTAAGACAAGTGCTAGAAGCTACATCTAGAGTTGAACCCTAATAACTACAAGAAGGATGCTAAGAAGTGTGTCATTCATTGCCTCTCGGGGAAACTCGTGCATAAAATAAAGTACATGCCTAGGATTCAACTAACTAAACACAACTAGTCATCAAACATTTCAAAGTTATCAACATAATAGTCAAACCTGGTTGTATGAGATCTGAAATGTGGTCATAGTCATGTGAAATACTTGGTTGGCCCTCCTCCAACTAGGATAATTCTAAATTTATTTTTCGACCAATGGGGAGTGACACATGATGCCAGCTATCAACCCAATCTGTGGATTCATAGTTTTCCTATTCACCACCACTACATGGGTAACAAAAACAAGAGAGTTTCCTTGTCCACATTTCAACTATAGCATTGTCCGGCATACTAACTGAATGGAATGCATGAGCTCCTTGGACGGTCTTGCACTCATATAGGTGTGATCAATCTACATCAACCACCTCCCAAAATATCTATGTACATGTGATTTTTCAGATGATTGGTCTTCTTGCCTTCTAGCTCCCTTCCCCATCACTGAGGAACACCATGCAACAATGGTCTTTGCATCTCGGATGAGCAAAATAGTTGTGAATTTCATCTCCTTACTACGTAATGCAGTATTGATGCATGCACCTACTCCATCATGTTCCCCTTTTCCATGTCTGGTCTCAAAATAGTTCCAAATATGTGGCACCTTATGCCTCTTGTGGAGAATACACAACCATTGGAAGACATAGGAATTTTTGAATTTCCATGCACAACCATCAGACCAAATCCAATGTTGTTCCATCTATATATTGTTATCTTCTAGGTGTTTGCAAAACAATTGAAAGCTGTGCTGTACAAAAGCAAATTCATGACACCTATCATCACTTATATAAAAGTGATACTCCTTCAATATAACCCTTTTCTCTTTAGTACTATCTGCCCCATGTCTATAGGTGATATGGACCATTATGTTGGCCTGGTCTGAGTGAGAATATTGACTCTGAATCTCATTTTCTGGTTGAAGAGTGTAGTTTTCCACAAATTCAAACATTGATAATATAGTTCCAATAGGAAATGTATCCCTGCGTGTTCTAAACTGCTCATCTTGCCAACAAGCCACATGTACATGCTTTACATATTGTTGTGTCTTTTCAAATAATTCCTCCATGAAGTTGCATACCAGTACCTAGTAGACCAACAATAACGATTTACAAATCAATAGGTTGTTACATATATGAAGTAGCAATACATGAAGAAAAAATTACTATTCAGGAACTCGTTACTAACCTGAGAGGTGAGCAATTGTATTTTTTTTATTTCATTCCCTCCACCGATATCATATGTGACATATTTGAATGACTGCAAGTTCACTTCATGTCTCCCAAGTTCATGCTCATTGGTGACATGTATGAATTTGTCCAAAAATTCCATTCATCCACACCTTGGGAATGTCCCATCTATGCAAGGCCTTTGATAAAATGTGTAACCTTCCGTCCTTCTACACAAAATGCTATCGATAAAGTATCTAGATGATGTCAGTTGCAATGTAGTTAAGCATTCGTGCATAAGAGTGTTATGCAATACACGCAATATATGTATATATGTGTCATAATCATAACAATACTCAATGTGATATCGACAACAACATGCGTTACGAGTTGTGTTTATTTTAACATACCATGGTTTGCATTTATAGAAGGATCTTTGGCCCAAGTTAAGTTCATTATGTTCATGCCTAAATCTCATATAATTTTGTTTGTGTCATGTCAAGAAAATGTTTAATGTGGGGCTCACGATCCCTTGAACCCCTTCTCAATTTTAGTACATATTTTTTGTTGGATGAAGGTCTAGTATTTTCACACCAAAACTCTTGCACCAGTCCCTTTACCGCATCAATGAGCTTCATATCGGAGCGTGGCAACCTGCCAATGAAGGAGCAGACATCCGTTTGACCAGATTCAAGTTGTTCTCTTCTAGAACAATACCTGCAGATTGCTTTGATATCCAATCCTACAAGTTTGGATGTAGGATTAATAAGTCAAAGGGCCTTGGTTCTTTTGTTCACAATTAATTGTGACAAGACACTTCGATCTTCATTGTGATCCTTTGAATGTGATTTCTTTCCAATAGTACTAAATGCATCTACTAAAATTTTGACAACATGAGAACTTGGTTCAAAACTGTTTATCATCTTTATCCTTAAGTTTTTCCTAACAACAGTCATAGACCTAGATTTTAACAATGATATAAATAATCTGCATTTATCTCCATCACATTTAGAATCAAAATAGTTGACAAGTATCTGTTGAGATTGATATGCATTACTGCTTTTAGACAACGTACCTTCAAGAAAACCAATGATACTTTCATCAATCTCTGTACATTTTGGAGTTCTTCGGTGTGAACTTGCTAATGGAGGTAGAGAGGTTGGAACTACACGTTGTACCATATCACTCGGTCGGTCCAGCATTTGAACATGAGCTTCATGTCCTTCCATGTATTCCTGTCGGTCGGACGATGGCAATTGGAAATCCTTCTAGGTTGTCTGAACAACACTGTCTTCTTCGAGCATACGTTTGGCATTCAACGTCTCTCTAACCTTGTCACTTGTATACCCACATCCAATTGAATTTGCAAAGGTTTCAAGTGGCCTTGATGTGCACCTACGTTTTACTCCTTGACCAGTGCCATGCAGTGCTTGTTCTTCTACCGATATGGATATTGAAGGCCCCTCGAGCGAATTATTTTGTCTTTCTTGATGTGGATTGGTAGGAAGAATTGTGACATCCTCAACAACCGGAATTGGTTGAGTCTCCATAGAGATTCTTTGATTGGTCATGTCATTTCTTTTCTTCTCTCTAATTTCTTCAAGGATTTCATTAGGTATCCTCTTCCTTGCTGATTTTCTTGCTTGATTGCGTGAGTTTCTCATCACCACGATGATCAATGATATATGGTGCTCTTGAATGGGAGATTACACAAGCTTGGTTTCTTTCTTGCTCAATTGTGTCCAAATACTCAAATTAAGGGGAAGATTGGGAGGAAGGTTATCTTTGCTAGCTCCTCAATGGTACTCTTCAATGGGAGACTCCCCAAGCTTGGTTTCTTTATTGCTCAATTGTGTCTCGATACTCTTCAATGAGAAATTCCCCAAGCTTGGTTTCTTTCTTGCTCAATTGTGTCTACATACTCCACCACAATGACCAAGTTAATGTTGCCTTTGCTAGCTCCTTAATTGCAAGAAAGTTAATGGTGGAGATTCTCTTTGGTGCTCCTCAATGGGAAATTCCCCAAGATTGGTTTCTTTCTTGCTCACAT
>LPNX010117334.1:36284-48401 GCA_001517045.1 Pseudotsuga menziesii | reverse complement strand
TAGAGGTAGGGAGAGGAGGAGGGGGGGTTAGTAAGAGTTAGGGGGAAGACGGGTGTTGGGGGGACATAAAATAATAAAAGTATTGGTAAAATTGACAAAAAAAACACTCATTGTAATTTTTTAAAACACGCATGTGTTGTGCTTCAATAAAACATGCACCCGTTTTGCATCAATAAAACGCGTACGCGTTATGATTCAATAAAACACACACTCTTGTTTCTTTAATATAATGAGTACATGTTATGTTAAAATTTGAAAATGTATTCCCTCCAAATGATAAGGCCAAGCCTCCACCCATGCTTGCATGGAATTCTTATGCCTATGTGTCTACTTCGGACTTTTATTTGGATTCAACATGCCTATGCCTTGGAGTATGATAAACCATGGCCGATTGAGCATTATATCCAAATTTGCAATATGCTCGTGTTTAGCCATTGGTTACAGTATGTTGCACATCTCCATTTTTTATGAAATTTTAGAAACATATACGGTTTTTTTTGCAGATTCCAGATATGTAATTTTAAACAAGAATACATATTTTTTTCCTATTTATCTTCTCTCTCATCACAACTCAACTCAAAAAACACACTATTAGTGTTTCGTCCATATCTTTTTCGTTTCTTAGCGATTTCGAAAACAAATTGTATGGTGCACTGAAGAACACCGACCTCTACATGCTATAAAAAACCCATTTCCAAATAATTGCATTAACAAATTTGAAGCGCTGCACCCACAATTGACATACTGTTTTGAGGTTTCATTACTTAGATAATTAAAAAAAAATTAAAAAATTATTTTTATTATTGAAAAAATAGTGGTGCCCAAACACTATATGTTCTCTATAGGTCTACCAGTTTTCGTAAGTTTATTCCATCATTTAGTCACTCAAAGGATGCACCCACAAAAAATAAAATAAAAATCTAACTTTAGATAGTTAACAACATTTTCAATAGAAAAAAATTATATATTTGGAAAGGTCATTCAATTTCTACATTTCTTGTTTTTCACTCATAGCAAGATTCATTTTGCAAGTGTCTTGTTTTTTTCAGTTTTTTATTGCATCTAAAGCGTCAAAAGAGACCCTCATCAGCTTGCACACACCCAATGGAAATCCTCGACAATTCCAGGATAAGTTCGCGAGTGTGTCAAATTGCTATTTATTGTTATCCTTTTGGTTTTTATCTCTAATAACAACTTTTGTGTTTCTATTAATGCCAATTTTTTCTCCTTCCTAATTTCTTTTACTTTTTGGACCTCCTTTCTTAATAATTCCCCTCATAATATACCACAACTTTTTAAACTTTATATCTTACTGAATGGGTTATATAATATTATTGTATTATATTTAATTAATAAACAAATATGATATTATTACATCTTTTAAATTATTATTTTTGTTTTACAATATTGTTGTATTTTTAGTAAGATCTCTTTTTTATTTTATAAATAAAATTTTTTATATAACATTTTGATATATAATTTAATAATTATTTTAAAAATTAAATTATTATTATTATAATAAATATAATTTTAATTTAATTTAATATTTAAAAATAAATTAAAACTTTCACTCATTTATTTTATATCAACAAAACTTAATCTCAATATATACATGTATCCTTAATCTTTTTTTTAAAAGATAAGATCACAAAGATATTAAAAAGGTATGAAAATACTCAAGTGGAGTAAATTTTATAGTTGATAAGCTAACAGTAGAGTTTTCCCAATTGCAGCAGTTTAAACATTACATGATGTCAGCTTGTTTTTGAGATTTTTTTGGAATTTTAAATATAAATTATTAAAATTGTATATTTTTAAATTATTAAAATTGTATAGAATTTATTTTTACATTCTGGGATGGATTAAGGTCTATATTTTTTTATCTATTGAGAAGGATGACACAAGTGTATTACTAAGATTGATTTTATGGCAATTATTCAAAATTCAAAATAAACAATTATAAAAAATGAATATAGAATGTGAGATTAAATATATATATAATAACTGATATGATAGTAAGAATATCAGTCAGAACATATAGTTAGCTATAGATAACTCACAGTGAACTAGTTTAACTAGAAAAATATAAGAAATAAAAAAAAATTCCAAACTATCTTCTATTTCATAACTATCTCGTAACCACTTGATGTTATGGATTTATCCAACCACATACCCGAGCTGAAAAATCAAAATCAAATAAATTTTTATTTAAAAAAATAACATCGCACATGCACCGTGCATTGAATGCAAAACATGAAATTCAGAATGACATCACATATTCACCATACAGGTCTTATGCTTACTGGGACACGGGGATTTCATAACCCTAAACGACGACGACAGGGAAGGATTTCATATCACACTTCTTCTTTTTTTCTTTTTTTGTTTTGGGCGTTTCAATCATATGAACTCGCGGCAGTGAAAAGAAGAAAAAATAGACACCCTCAAATCCAATCCAACACAGACATAAATAGACGTCCATAGATTAGCAGTATAAATCGGGGTGGGAAAGCAGATACTGCTCGAATTTCTCGTACGTGGCATTCATGTTTTCCTCGATCCCTTTTGCTTTTCCATGGTCCAACTCGCCACCAGGAAGGGTTTCGTAGTAGGCGGTCTTAACTATAACACATCCCCCTTCTTCCTTCGCAACCACCTTGATCTCAAAGCTCAACGCACTCAGTTCCTTTCCCAGCGGCCCTCCTTCGATCAATGTGTACTTATACACCAACTTCTCATTGTCTATTTCATCCACTCGCTCCTTCAGGAAGCTGAACTCCTTCACAACTGTCACAAGAAAATGAAAAACATTACAATTATCAGGAATTCATTCCAAATTTATCCATCAACATCTTAATGTGATCATACGCTATTTCAATGGAGTAATAATTTGAAGCATAATGATATTAATGTAAGAGTAAGCACGGTTTAGCTAATCAGTTGCACGCATTTTGCTATTTTTATATGAGCTAAAATAAGCTGTTTAGCTAGGGGATTTTTTTATTTTCAGGTTGATTTTTTGTTTGGTGAATTTAATTTACAAAATCTGTAATTTCTGTTGTATGTTGGACAATTTTAAGCTCAGAAATGAAATTAGGTCATAGAAAAACCCTTTAACACCCACACATTTTGTAAATTCCGTAAAGATTCATTGCAAAAAATGGTAAAAACCAGCAGAAAACAGAGATAAAAAAGTCTCCTCTTTAGAGTACAACTCGCCAAGCATCAAGTTCGAAGTTCGATCCTTACAAAAGCAACAACAAAAAAAAATGATATGTAATAGCACCTGCTGGATTGAAGTTGAACTGCTTGATGGTGCCGACGCCTCCATCTCCTTCAAGGCAGCTCACAGAAGAGAAAATTTCAGGCACAACTTTTGGGAAGAAGTTGTGGCTGTCTTTCACCGTGGCGTTCCACACCCTCTTTGCCTCGACCTGAGACACACGTTCGGTTGTTGTACTCCCAGACACCATCTTTACTTATGACTTCTTAAACTCTCTCAACAAAATCAAACAGAAGTATAAGTATAAGCTGCTTGTTGTAGAACACATAGGAGTAGGTTATTTATAGATCATAATCAGCCAATAATCAATCTGCAAAATTTTGCAATCAAATTCAAGGAGCGATGCAATCTTGACTGTTTCTCTTTTAATATTCAATCTCTTAGAAGTTCTCTTTTAATATTTAGTCTTCTAGAAGTTTAAAGAGAATCGATAAGGTAAGGTGCTGGCAGTCCGGCCCACAACAATTGATTCCCATGTTCATTTGTATTGGCTTTTGCAAGTCTTAATGCGGACATGTCTCCTGCCAGGCATTTTAATAATAATGGTTCAACGAAGAAACAAACGACGATGGTGCGATAATGATATATAATTGGCTTCTACATTGTAGCAATAATTTCTTGTACAAAATGTGAATGGATAACCGGCTGAATCGCTGTAGATGACTTTCAGCTAACATGGATGTTGGAGGTAATTAAAAATCTGAGGGGATTTTTTCACCTTTGTTTTTGGCTAGTTTTTATCAGTTTTTTGTCATAAATTTTTACTAAATTTTCAAAACTTTCAAAAATATTATTAAATCTTACAAAATATTAAGGAGTTTTTTTCAGAAGGCCTAACCTAACCCTAAAGAACTCAAGACTTGAACCCATGACTTTCTTCGGACCAAGAGAGTGTACACACATCTTACCAATTGAGCTAATGCTTGGGACTGATATTAAAGAGTTTGTATTGAACAGTTGCTACAGTTTTGGGCACACCAATTGACTTACAAGGGTATTTTTCATGGGTAAGGGGGACCATAAGGCTCGCTCATTGAAAGATGACCGTTTACTTAGAGTTAAGGTTGTTAGCCTTGGATCGCGATTCGCACCTCCATCATGAAGTTGTAATCTTTTTTAACAAAATCTGTTTTGTTGAGATGAATATTGTGATTAAAGGTTTAATGAGTTTATAAATTTTTTATAATTGATAAAAAAGAATTATGTAGACGAATTCAATATTTTTTTGTAATGTAGACCAATTCAATATTTTAATTTTTTTTGAAAGGTTTAATGAGTTTATAAATTCTTTATAATTGATATAAAAGAATTAATTTTTTTTTTTTTTAAAGGTTTAATGAGTTTATAAATTCTTTATAATTGATATAAAATAATTAAGTAGACTAATTCAACATTTTAAATTTTTTTTTAAGATACATCAATTCAATATCTTAACTTTTTTTTGTTATAAAATTTTATTTTAAAATTTTTATGATGATGATGATGATGGACCCAAAAAACTAATTATTTAGTTTGTTTTGAAATCTTATTTTTATGCTTAAAAAGCTTGGAGAGAAGCCTCTCTAGCTCACTATAATTTTGACAAGTTAAAATGCTAAAAAATGAGCATTACAATAAAAATTATAAAATTAAAATCTAATATAAAAATACAAATACATAAAAATTTCAAAAAAGATAAATCATAATAAAACTTTATTTTATAAAATTAAAAAATAAAATTTAAAATATTAAAAGTTTTCACCCCTATTTTAACACATGCATTCCTAACAAGGTATTTTGAATTGAAAAAATAAACCTAATAATTTAATATTATTTATAATTAATTATTAATAAAATGTTAAAAAAATCATAATAAAACAAATTTGAAAATCTTAGAAATTATGGGTGAAGTCAAATGACATACTAAAACAACTTGAAGAGAGTCTTAAGAACTATGGCTTTGGATTCAATAACACAATATTTATTTAATAAATTAATATAATCACAATATTAAAAGTGATTCATGTAAATAGATAGGATGGGTGAAGTCAAATGAAATACTAAAACAATTTGGAGACCGTCTTAAGGACTATGGATTTGGATTCAATAACACTATATTTTAATAAATTAATATAATTATACTATTAAAAATGATTTATATATGTGTTATTTTTTAAGTTTTTAATTAATAATGTCAAATTATATATTAAACACTTCATTTTGAGGAAGAGTAGTAGATTTCCAAATTAAAATATCACATGAATAATATTAAAATATTTATGATATTTATTAGTTGATGTTGTCCATGGTTAATCATCGTTGATCATGTTTGAAAATGGTTAACCATGATTGACCATGGTTATCTTTCTTTGACTCTAATTGATTGCCATGTATGATGGATGATTGTGCATTGCTATGGGTCAATGTGGTTGACCATAGTTTACCACTAGTGACCATGATTGACTAAGATTGACCATGGTTAACTAAAGATAGAATATGGATGACCACATATTAATTATAGTTAACATGGTTGACTATGGTTAACTATGTCTAATGATGGTTTACTATGGTTTTCCATGGCCAATTATGGTTGATGATGGAAGACCATGGTAGAACAAGTTTGGCTATGGTTAATCATGGTTAACTATGGTTCTCCATAGTTGAATTTTGTTGGCCGTATTAAAAACACTACTATGTGACTATGGTTGATGATGGTTAACTTGGTTGGATAAGATTGAACATGGATGATCAAGGTTGATTATAGTTTACTATGTTTATGTGATATAGAAATTCTCATATTAGTTAAATTATGTCAAATTGCTACATTCCTTAATGGTTATGCCACAATGTGACATCTGGTACTTAGGTTATATCACTATAACACGTTCCTTGAGTGCCATGTTCAATTATGATAATCCCTGATGGTTATGTTGCATTACGATGATCATTTTTATTGACTTCTATCAAAATTATTTGTGCTTCAATGGTTTTGATGCAGCGTGATATTCATCAAGGGTTAGATCACTTTGTGGCATGCCTAAAGGGTTATTATTAATTTTGATGTTTGTGAAATTCTATGATGCATTTTAATATTATAACTATCAGTTATTCAAAATACCCATTCAATTTTACTGGATTACACCCTACCATTAATGCATTCAAACCAAGCTCTAATCATTCACGTGTATCATATATCATGAAATTATAAATCACAGAAATCATACACAATTTAGACACTTCTCTTTATAAATGTCTTCCAACCAACTACAAGTTAAGAATGATCTTCCCAACCATAGGAACTCTATCAATCCTTCTCTTTCCTTAACAGATTCCACCCCTGAACTAGGACTATCAGTCCACAAGAGATAAATTTTCACTTCTTTCCCTTCAATTTACAACCAAACTTCTCAAAAGGTCCTTCTCACTGAAAGGAACCTATCCTCTACCCAAGTGGTGTGGGTAACACCAACCCCTCACTCATTCCCCATCAACTTGCATAAAACCAAGGAAGGTAGCCCCTTCTTGTAATTGCAGTCCCTCAAGCCATCATCTTACCCTTCTAGTGCTCAAATATAGGTCGACCAATAAGTATTTGTGACAAGGATCTAGGGATGCCATGTTGTAGGAAAAGTTCCCTATTCGTGAGCACTAGTTTATCATGGTAGACAAGCTTTCTTTTATCAGGGTGGGATAAGTATAGCTTTTGGAAAACTAATCTTCCCTTAGTTTACCAAACGAAAATACCATGGCATGGATGCTTTTCCTCCTTGGATGTTGGAATGTGACTAATGAATGAAGTGAGTTTCTAACTTTAAATATGCATGTTTTTTTTTGGTTTAGTGATTTTCTAAATTTAAATATGAATGTGACTAATGAATGAAGTGAGTTTCTAATGAGACTCAAATACTACCCTAATTCCTCAATTGAAGAATAGTTCAGACAACTCGTCAAAACAAACAAAGGAGGATCAGTATGCTAGGAATATTTTGTATTAGCATTTCCCCTAATAGGGAACTAGGTAGCATGGAAAATTGGTAATGGGAGAAGTATCCATATAGGACGATATCCGTGGGTAGTGTGAGGTGATAAATTCATACTAACAGATCACTTGATCACTCATCTATTAGATAAAGGAGTCATATTGTTAGAAGCTGCAAGCTCTCGGATAGAGGATCACAGAGGAACAGTCTGGAAAACGACACAAGAGTTAGGGCTAGAGGAGAATGAAGTAGCGAAATGGAGCAGATACATAAACCAACTTGGAAACAACTTCATTATTTTAAAATATGATATGGAAAAACTAATATGGACATGGAACATGAAGGATGAAAGTTCTTAGCTAAGGTGGGATACGAAGCAGTGGTTCAACTGGAGTAGCAACAAATAAAATTTTGATGGTGGTATCGAATATGGAAACTACAGCTGCCCTTCAAAGCCATCTTAACATTATGGTTAGACATGAATAACAAAATTTTAACGTGGGAAGCACTACTAAAATGTGGCTTCATGGGGCCTGGAATTTTCCTTTTATGCAGAGTTGAAGGAGAATCGTGCACACACCTTTTTTTAATGTAATTATGTAGGCACAGTATGGAAAGAAGTCAGCCGCAAGCTGGATCCTTCTTCCAATTCAGATGAGAATGAGTCTCTTGAGAACATATTAAAGCATTGGTGGGGAAATGAAAGGGTACGAACCCATGAAGTGCTACCATCTCTTTTTATTTTCACTATATGGGAAACGAGAAATGTAGTTGTCTTCAAAAACACTTAGACACCTTCAAAGATAACGGTAATTTTTTTAATGCGAAAATTGAATGAACATCAAGCGTTTCCCAACCCAAAACCAACAAGAAATATTAAAACTCCGAAAATTGATAAAAACAAACCATGGGGTTTCTTTGATGGATCCAGTCAAGGGGAACCACCTTTGGAAGTAGCTGGAGGCATCTTATACCTCAATGAGGACACAAGATTTGAGATAAAATTTGCATCGGTGCAGGACACAAACAACAAAGAAGAACTTGTAGCTCTCTAGGAAGTTCTCAAATTGGCTAAGGAAAAAGGAGTCCAAAATTTACAGCTCTTTGGGGACTTCAAGTTGAAAACAGATTGGGAAAATGGAAAAATTTAGATAAATTCTCCTCACCTTCAGCATCTGCTACGAGCCTTAAGAGATCACTTGGCTGCATTTTAGTCAATCACTTTCCAACATATTTACAAAGAGGTGAACAGTGAGGCTGATAAACTCTCAAAATTGGCTCTAGCCCTCCCTCTAGGCTTAATGGAGGTGACTCATTTTGCAAATAACCAAGAAGTTAACAAGTATGTAAGCTTGTAAAAACAAACAAGTTGAACAAGAGGATCCCGCTGAGGATAAGAGAAGCCCGCAAATTTTTTGTGATAAAATGTGGGGATTTTTTTATGCACTTTATGTATGCTCCTAGAGGGAAACCCATGTTTATTTAGTGTGAATAAAGAAAAAAATTTCTTTGGAATATATATATATATATTCGACTGTATAGTGTATAGTCTTGATGGTGTTCAAGATTGAAAAAGAGATTATTTCTTACTCTGTCCAAAACATGAGATGCTTAGATTTATATTATCAACGTTAGAAGATATGGTTATTCTACATACTAATTGTTTTTAACTTACAGTCTAGGAATTTTGTGTAGAGAAATGTTTAAAAATAAATCTATCACATCGAAAAGAAATAGGTATAATTTGATAACCTACTATTAAGTGCACAATTCGATTTTGGTATATAAACCGTTAAGAGAAATTTCTACTCATATAATCAAAACATAACAAAGTTAGAGTTGATAAACAATGCTAGACTAGCTCGATGCATACTAGGGCTACATTAACCATTGAGATCTAGAATGAAACAGTCTATTGTAATTTAAATATAGAATAAGAACTTGGCACCATTGCTGGAAAAACAAAAGTGAAAAAGTTGTCCTCCAAACAAACTCCCATAGAAACCAACTTACTTGCTCCAGAACCCCCGAGCATGTTTGATGAACCATAAGAGCAAAATCCTTCAATCCGACATCTCTTGCGTTCTCAGATTTAATCCATGTCCAATGCTAGCCTCTTGCTTCTCATGGACATACTATTATAAAGTATTTTTTCTAGGACTTGGTCATTTATGACCCTCCTGCACTTTAGCACTCAACCACGAGTTGTGACCTGATTTTTGGGGATGATGCCTCCTACATCTTGAGTTCTCACTTGGTGGCTTCACCCACTTGTCTTTTCCACTTGTGGGTCAGCAAACATTCTTTAATAGTTATTTCCACTTCCACCCCCCTTTAGTATATTTCATTAATAAAAATAATTCATCACAAACGTTTTAATTTTTACTTTCTGTCAAAAATAATAAAATAATAAAAAATAACAATTAAAGTATTTTTCAGCATAATTAATAATAAATTATTTATTACATGTGCATTACGGTTGCAAGTCAACATATGAATGCACCATAACCCTTGAGGAACACTACAATTTAACATAATTTCACAAAGATGAATGTTTCAATGTGACATAACCATTAACAAAACACCACCAATTTGACATAACCCATGATAAACATAGCAATTCCATATAAATTGACCAAGATAAAATATAAGTATGCTTCCACTTTAAAATTTATGAAATAGATGTGGATGAAAAGAGAATTCACGTTTGTATCAAAAGAAGAATTGTATACACATATTTGAGTGCCTAGTGGTCTCAATAGTGTAAAGAGTCTACTTGATATGTGACGAGTCTTTTTTTTTATTAGAAAATTTTAGCATTTGTTTTCATTTATAATTCAAATAAATTTATGTGTCACAATTATTAAGTACATCTATTTTCCATTTTCTTTTGCAACAAATTATATCCTTCAAAATTAGTTAAAAGAACTATTTTCTATGTTTGCAAAATTATGCTTTGCATTGAAGTTGTGGTTTATCTTCAATGTCCATAGATTGCTTAGGTTTAAAAAAGATCGGTGCAAATTAACTCTATGGAAAAAAAACATTTCATAACTTCACAATCTCTTTTCATTTAAGAAGATGTTAAGACTTCCATTTGAAAAGGAACGTGAAAAGGGTTTGGACTTTAAGCATCATATTTTAGATCTCATTATTATGCTTGCAAATGTTATTATGCTTGTAAATGTTATAGCTATAAAAATAATTTATACATTATATTTAATAAAAATTTTGATTTATATATAAAAATGATAAATATAGAAGCAATGTTATTAGAGTTATATTGGGTAGTTGAGAACATTGGTTGTGATATTCTCCACACAATTTCAAATCTAACTTAGTAGTCTTAGACATTAATCTCATATATATATGTTTGTTTGAATAAAATTGAAGTTTCACATTCAATATATTAAATATTTAAAATTATTATTATTTGATAATATTATTATATTATATTTAGTAAAAAAATATAATATTATTATATTATTTTTACAAATTATTATAAAATGTTATTGTATTATATTTATTAATTAAATATAATATTATTTTATAATTGTATTATAATGTAAGATATCATTTTGTATTATAATTATAAATAAAAAGTTGTATATATCATTTTGCTATTTAATTTATTAATAAATTTAAAATTAAATTATTATTATTATAGATATAATTTTAATATTTAATTTAATTAAATATTATAAAAAATAAAAAATTCAACCCACTTAAATGTATCAATAATCTTTCGGACAATAATCTTTTATTTAAAAGAAAAGATCACAAAGAATTGAAAATATTATGAAAATACTCGAATCTAATAAATTTTGTACTTATTACCGAACAGTAAAGTTTCCAACTGTAACCCTCTATACCTGAGATGATGTCACCTTGGTTTTTTTATCGTTTTTATTAAAATTTGGTGAGAAAAATTAAAATCCTAACTATAAGTTATTAATATTAAAATTGTATATTTTTAAACTATTGAAATTCTATATTTTTTAAAGTGTATATAGGTGTAATGGATCTATTTCATTGGATGTACAAAAAAATTATGACTTCTCCATTTTCGAAATACCTGGAAACCATTAAACATCTACTTAAAAATAAAAAATATATATATTTTTATCGCACCTGCACCGTACATGAATTCAGTAGATGAATTCAGAGTGGCATCACACATTTTCCCGGGGCACGGGGGATTTCATAACCCTAAACCACGACGACGGCGAAGGATTGCATATAACACTTTTATTATCTTTTGCGTTTCAATCATATCAACTCGCAGCAGTGAACTGTTTCAACCATAATTACCAAGCGAATTCGAATTCGATTCGATTCGAAGAAAACAAAATAGACACTCTCAAATCCAACACAATATAGATAAATAAACGTCCATGGATTAGCAGTATAAATTAGGGTTGGAGAGCAGATACTGCTCGAACTTCTCGTACGTGGCATTCATGTTTTCTTCGATCCCTTTTGCTTTTCCATGGTCCAACTCAGCACCAGGAAGGGTTTCGTAGTAAGCGGTTTTAACTATAACACATCCCCCTTCTTCCTTCGCAACCACTTTGATCTCAAAGCGCAACGCACTCAGTTCCTTTCCCAGCGGCCCTCCTTCGATCAATGTGTACTTATACACCAACTTCTCATCGTCTATTTCATCCACTCGCTCCTTCAGAAAGCTAAACTCCTTCACAACTGTCACAAAAAAAAATTGAAAAACGATACAATTATCAGCAATTCATTCCAAATTTATCCAACGCCATCTGAATCTGATCATTCCCTATTTCAACGGAGTAATAATTGAAGTATAATGATCTTAACGTAAGCGTAAGCAGTGTTTAGCGAATCAATTGTGGGCTACTTTTATAT
>LPNX010117334.1:18681-36001 GCA_001517045.1 Pseudotsuga menziesii | reverse complement strand
ACATAGGAGGAGGCTATTTATACATAATAATTGGCCAATAATCAATCTGCAAAATTTTGCAATCAAATTCAAGCAGCGATGCAATCTTGACTGACTCTCTTTTATTATTCAATCTCTTAGAAATTGTCTTTTAATATTCAGTCTTCTAGAAGTTCAAAGAGAATCGATAAGGTAAGGTGTGGGCAGTCTGGCCCACAACAAATTGATTCCCATGTTCATTTGTATTGGCTTTTGCAAGTCTTAATGCAGACCTGTCTCCTGCCTTGCATTTTAATAATAATGGTTCAATGAAGAAACAAACGACGATGGTGTGATAATGATATATAATTGGCTTCTACATTGTAACAATAACTTCATGCCAAGAATGTGAATGGATAACCGGCTGAATCGCCATATAGTGTGGATGACTTTCAGGTCACAGATCTAGTGCCAAAAACGTAATGCAGGATGACCGACTAAATCCCCATTTGGATGGCGACTAAGGACTTACAGCTCACATCGACCTGTTCGATGATTTTTAATTCCAATGGATCTCTCTGTTACTATTGAATTCAAATTTTGTGAAGGTTTTGTTTTTAAATTATATATATATATATGATATGTTATGTTTTGATATGGACAATGTCTACGTTATCTTTTTTTATCAATTTGAATAAAGTATAAAATGCAATAGAGTGAATTGATGTGTATACTGTTGGGAAGCGTATATTTTTCTATTTTTTACAAAAATTTAACATAAATTTTAAATTCCTTTTACCAAAATAGATAGGTGGTTTCATAATCTAAGACCTGGTAGCAAGATTTTAATGTTCTATACTCTTTTATACTCTTTTAATATGAAATTCTATTGCTACTTACAAAAAAAATTAATTTACTAAATGTGAAAAAGCAACAAAGCAACCGAACTAAGTAAGACATTGCATCCCATCCGATCTCAAGTTAATGATATAAAAGAATTGTAATATCTTTCATTGGTAAGATCTTTGGGACTTTGAGCCTAGTTCATAGAACGATGGCCGTTTGCTTAAAAATTAAGGTTGTTGGTTTCGGATTGTACATCGATCATGAAGTTAAGGTTATTGGCTTCGGATTGTACATCAATCATGGAGTTGTAGTCTTTTTTTCAAATTTTAATTTGTTTAAGATGAACATTGAATCTTCAACCCTTGTAAAGGAGTGTCCACATCCTTCTAAAAGAGTACTCAATATGAGATGGATATCATAAATTTAAGCTTTATCATAGATCCACAGGCTAATGAGTTCACTGCAAGTTGCACAATATTTATAATTGGTAAATTTTTAAATATTTTTAATGAATAATGAATAATTTTTTTCATAAAAATTGGAAATTATAAAAAGTAGATTATAATAAAAATTTATTTTATAGAATTATAAAATAACACTCAAAATATTAAAAGTTTTAGACTTTATTTTAATACATATATTTTTTAACAAAATTCTTTAAATAAAAAAATAAATTTAATAATTAATGTTATATATAATTAATTATTAATAAAATGTTAAAAAAATCATAATAAGACAAACCTGAAAATCTTAGAAATCATGGGTGAAGTCAAATGACAAATTAAAACAACTTGCGGAATCTTAACTAATATAGATTTGCCTTCATAACACTTGTACACTCTTATTTATTTAATAAATTAATATAATTAAAAGTAGTTGATATAAATGGATGAGTGTTATTTTCTATGTTTTTAATTAATAGTGTTTAGCTATATATCAATCACTTTAAAATATCTATGATATTCAATATTTGTTGTTGGTTAACCATGATTGATTACATGACTATCTTTTTTTTCTCTAGTTGATTGCCATGTACGACATGGATCACTATGCTTGATCATGGGTAAATGTGGTTGACCATAGTTTACCACAATTGACCATGATTGACTAAGATTGACCATGGTTAACTAAGGTGGAATATGAATGACCACATATTACCTATAATTCACATGGTTGACTATGGTTAGCTATACTTAATGATGGTTTACTATGCTTTACCAAGGTTGATTATGGTTGACTAAATATGACCATTGTGCACCATGATTGACAACATTTGAATGTGTTTGACAATGGTTGATGATGGATGACCATTGTGAAGCAGGTTTGGCTATGGTTTAACATGGTTAATTATGGTTCTCTAGGGTTAACATTCTTGAACATAGTTAAACACCTTGTGACTATGGTTGATGATGGTTGACTTGGTTGGACAACATTGATCATGGTTGATCAAGGTTGACTATGGTTTAATATGATTGCGTGACATAGAAACCCTCATATTAGTTGAATTATGTCAAATTGCTACATTCCTTAATAGCTAGGTCACATTGTGACACAGGTTATGTTCGATTATGCTAACCCTTAATGGTTATGTTGCATTATGATGATCATCTTTATTGCCTTATGTCAAATTTCTTTATTCTTCAATAGTTTTGATGCATTGTGATATTCATCAAGCGTTATATCACTTTGTGACATGCCTCAAGAATTACTCTTAATTGTGATGTTCATGAAAGGTTATGATGCATTTTAATATACATCTTGGTCAACTTACATGAAATTTCTATGTTCATCATGGGTTATGTCAAATTTATGATGTTTTGTTCATGGTTATGTCACATTTCAACATTCATTTTGCTGGACTTATGTTAAATTATAGTGTTCATTAAGGGTTATGTTGCATTGAGATGTTTATGAATGGATATGTTGAATTACAACATTGTAGAATGATTCATCATGGTTGACTATTGTGGACAACAATGATAAAGTGTTGAATACGAATTATTATTGTTTACTATGGTTAACGATGGCTAACTTTGTGATATAAATAGTTTTAATTAAATATTATATGACATTGTGACACGAACTCAAATCAATCCTTGATTTTTATTTTCCCACATCACTCCCATTGTTGATACTCTGCTTTTGGAGCAATGGTTAGGTCTAGGGGTTTGTCATCTTCAAGAAAATAACTAGAAGTACTCATTTTGTTATAATATTATTCTTAATTACAAGAAACTTGAGTCATTCATCCAATTAAGTTATGCACCTAGTAGCATTTCCTTTCATGGTGATGCCTTCAATTTCCATGCCTTACAAGATACACGTATTTATCATAAAACCATCATATAATCATTTATAATTCTATTACTTTCTTTTATAATAGAAATTGAAATCATTTTTTTCCTTGCAACAAAGACACTAAAGGTCATGAAATTTGAGAACTCTAGGGTGAAGCATATTAATTATCCATCACAATTTACAAGGAAAATAAATATTTTTAAAAGTTTGAAAAATAACCACAATAGTGAGTACCCCTTAAATATATTTTCAAAAGATCCAAAACAATGATTAATGTGGTTTAGTTAGAACCTAAAGCAGATGATTTTTTTTTAAAATGTAGCTTAAATAAACTGAGATTTTTAATGCCATGTTAGTTTTTAAAATGTTATAATGTGAAAATGTCAATCTCTGCAAATTTTACCTGTACATATAAATTTTTAATAACAACATAATCTTATTAATGATCGATAATGGCTATGTGAAAAACAAAGATTAGTTAGATTTATTGAAAAAGAACACAACATTGCCTTAAAACAACATCAAGTTTTTCCAAAGCATAGAATTGTATGCATGAAATACAACCCAAAGCAAAGAAATTTATGGATGAAACATAACTCAAAGCAAAGAAATTTGTCCACGAAACATAACTCAAAGCAAAGAAATTTATCCACGAAACATAACTTATGCATGAAACATAACTCACTTTTTGAATTCAGCAATAGCAGAAATAGAATTAATAATAGATTTAAAAACAAATATTTCCTTAGTTAAAAACAAATATTATGAAACCATAGTTTGTTTACTATCTAACCATTAGTAATCCATATTATTATTATTACTGAACCATAACTAGTAAATGAATAATATGAAATTATATGAAGCTTTTTGTGTTTTAAAAGGAAGATTGTGGTTAATGCAAATTTCTTTTTGCCAAATAATTAATAAGAACATCAATGAATAGATTGTAATCGTAATAATAAAGATTTTGTTAGAGTTAATATTTCATTTTTAATTTGGGTGAAACAAAATTATCACCTTAATTATGAAGAAAAAGATAATACTAATTGTGTTTACTACCATGAGATTTATTTATAAGAAAGAAAGCTTATGCAATTCTTTTTTAAGAAAAAAATTATTTGATTTAATTAGTTTTAAAATGAAAGCTCTTGAGGAGATGTGAACCTCATATGAATTTATAATTGGTTTTTTTTTACTATGTTTTGATATTTATTTATTTTTTATAGGTATATTCAAAGTAATTTATTTTATTTTTATTTTTATTTGAGCCTACTATAAACATTAAGGAAGTTACACATCCCCTTATGGACTGTAAAATGTGCCTCTCTACTCAATCAATTAAAATTTTATCAAAATCACTCATACATTAACTTTCCCTTCAACTTGTAACAATATCTAATGTATAATATGAGCCCACATTCCTTGTGTGGTGAATGTCATTTCTAAATGTTTATTTTACAATATGAACAGGTGCCATCATCATTAATATTAAGTAAATTTAAGTTTCTTTGTTTTAGTGAATGTTGTTTCTAAATGGTTACTTCAGAATATGAATCATTAATATTAAGTAAATTTTAGTTTCTTTGTTTTAGTGAATACTGTTTCTAAGGCCACTAAAAAGATCCAGTTTAGATTTAAGTACAGGATTACTAAAGAGACCTTCCTCATATATGTATTAAAAGTATAAAGTACAGTAATTATGTTATAAATTAACTTATATCACACTAAATGAAATTGAACATATCCCATACTTCACATATCCTTATCTATGTAAATGTTCTCTCTCTACATAATGAAAAAGTAAAAGTAAATGACTTATATATATATATGTTATATCACTATACTCTAAAAACTAAATTGATGAAAATAATTAATATAAAAGAAATAAAAATTTCTTTATCTTAAAAAAACATTTGTATAAGATTTCCTCTTCTTATCTAGGATTTTGTTGCATCATATCTCTATACTTTTATGTTCGTAAATATTATAATTAATTTTTTTTATAAAATATAAAATAAAGAAAAGAAAATATGTTTTTTATAATTTTACAATGTTTTATTATTCAAAAAATTATTAGAAAAGTCTTAAGATATATGGTGTTTGGGAGAGTGAATTATTATTTTAAAAAGTATTAAGATATATATGCTGTTTTAGGATTGTGAATCCGTTTTATCCATTTTGTAATTTTTTTTATAAAATGATAATAAAATTTTTATTTAAATAAAATTGAATTTTCAAATTCAATAGATGAATTGTTTAAAATTATTATTATTTATAATATTATTATTATATCGTATTGTTTCTAAGAAGTTCAATATTCCTTAAACAAAATATCTTATAAACCAATCAGGTATATAACTTAATAATAATTTTAAAATTTAATTATTATTATAAATATAATTTTGATATTTAATTCAATTATTTATTTATTTAAAAACAAATAATAATAAATTTAAAATTTAATAATCATTATAAATATGATTTTGATATTTAATTCATTATTTATTTATTTAAAGAAAGAAAACCACCAACTATACTATTATCAACCAAACTTAAATACCAAATTTTAAAATCTACTCTATTTCAATCTTGACTGACTCTATTTTAATATTGAGTCTCCTATAAGTGCTCTTTTAATATTCATTCTTGAAAGGGAATCAAGAAGGTAAGGTACTGGCGTCTGGCCCACAATAATTGATTGCCATGTTCATCTGTGTTGACTTTGGGATGACTTTGGGAGGAAGATTTTTTTTCAGATGAAAAGATTCATGGGAAACCAGCAATACATCGATGGAAGAGGTGGTAAACGGCTGGCCATCTTTGCAGAAGGCTCCCCAAACCAAGAAAATGTGCGCACCTCTTTCCAATTGAGCTAACCCTTAGGGCTTGGGAGAAAGACTTAGTGGAGACCTGTATGAAAGACTTAGTGGAGACCTGTATCCTGCATTGCATTTTAAAAAGAATGCTTCACTGAACAAACAGATGGCGACGGCTCAATAAAGATTTATAATTTGTTGGATATCTATTATAGTAACAATAATTTCGTGCCAAAAATTGTTCATGATTAACCGGCTGAATCGCCATATCCTGTGGATGACTTTCAGCTCGCATCAATGTTTTTTAATTCAATTGTTTTTGAATTCATTTTTTCTGAGGTTTTTCTTTCCAAATTGATTAGAAATTCTGTATAAAGTAGAACAAATTCAATTTTTCTTTCTAAGTTTTCATAAGTAGAAATTTTGTATAAAATTATTATTTTATATAAATGGTAATACTTTTTATTCAGATAAATTCAAATTATTAAGATATTTTTGGATTTTTTATATTTTTATAAATTCAACATATTAAGAATTTTTTGGATTTTTTAAATTTTTATTAATTTAATTGATAAGGTTGTTGTCATAAACTTTTGTTTTAAAGTTTTACTCATTTTAAAATGATATAAATAACTGAAATTAAAAAAAATAACTCATAAAAAACTTTTTTTTGCCATTACCAAAGGAATGAGTCATTCACAATTGATCAATATATAATTTTTCACCTATTTTGGTGTTTATTGGGTGGAGAAATTGGACAAACTAACTTGTAGGGCTCAATTTAGGGGAAGCCTTCCTTTGCATACTTGGGCCCAAAACCTTTTGAGCCTTCTCTGAGGGTTTAAAGGATGTTTTTTTGTGTAAAAAATTGATCACTTATATAATGTTCCTCGACATAATTCTACACTCTTAGACCTTTCCAACGATGAAAGAATCGCCTAAAGCAGACGGTCTATATCAAGAAGTTATGTCTCCCACAAGTTGAAATATCCAATTGACCAGCATGGTATTGAGTGGAGGGAAATTATGAGCAACAGTTTATAAAGAGAGAAATACAACATGTCAACATCTCAGGAAACATGTCAATCCTCATGGAAACTCTAGAGAGCAAGTTTGGACCTTTCGGTGATTTTGGAGGCTCTAACTCAGAGATTGCTTTAGAGGGGAATCGAAAGATAAAGAGAAACCAAAAAAGAAGTCAAGGAAAAAGTCCAAAAAAGGTTATCCAAGTTCCAATATCGACATTCCTTCCAAGCCTCTCTACACGATGGAGGCAAAAGTCAATATCAAGCTATACCAAGATGTGATCAACGCTTTAAAGTTGAATAATTGGTCGAAACAATTAGAGGTCTATTTTAGTATCCATGAAATAGATGACGAGCAAAAAAGTTCATTTGCCTAGCTGAAATTAGAGGGCCATGCATTAACCTAGTGGGAAGCCACATTGAGGTACTTAGGCTAGAGAGTGATCCACTAGTAACTAAGTGGGAGGATTTCGAAACCCTCATTAATTCCTAGTTCTACCCTATCAAGTATGTATAGAACCAGTGGATCTATTGGCATTACCTTAGGTAAAGTAGAGTGTGCAAGAGTACACCACCGAATTCAAGAAGATGTCTATCATTCAAGGTATCTCACCCACGAATACAAATGCACTCCTCAATTATATAGGAGGTCTACACGGTCATTTACGGAAGCAAGTGATTCTCTTCAATCCAGAGACAATTAATTCAATGCTTTTGTGCAAGCATAGGCCATAAAAGGATATCAAAGTGGTTCCAAACAGAAAGATAAGCCATATGCTTCTGAGGAGGGGAAGAAGAAGTGTAAAGGAAAAGACAATAAGAAAAAATGCATGGAACATCAGTACAAAGATCACGACAACATTGATGCTCACATTTAAGACAAGTGTTGGAAGCTACATCTAGAGTTGAACCCTAAGAACTACAAGAAGGATGCTAAGAGCAAGAACCTTCTAGTCACAAATTCAAGCAAAGAGGTAGATAGAAACTCAAGAGTGGATGAGCATGTTTTATGCACTTCAGTATAGAAGGAGGTGAATATGAGTATCCTTCTTCCCAAGGAAGAGAAGGATATGGAAAAACTCTTCCATATCATGATCCAGATCAAGAAGATCAAGGTGATGATCTATTCAATTTTGGATCATAGCTCAATCTCATAGCATAAGATATGGTATATAATCTTGGATTTGAAGTACATCATCACCCTAGTCCCTATCCATTGGAATAGGTAAATAAAGATAAAAAAAAACACAGGGTAACAAAACAACACAAGATTAAATTTTCCATAAGTGCAAATTATATTGATGAAGTGGAGGTAAACATAGTACCTGAAGCGAATAATTATTCGCTAATACAATATTATTCACCAGAACACCTGGAATATTTGATAAGCCATAAGCAAGTATATATTAATGATAGGATGAAAGATGATTATAATGGTTGATAACCTGCCTTTTAAATAAGGCTTGGAAATTGTGAATGAAAGGTCATGTCCTTTCATCTTAAGTATGATTAATTATGTTTATTATTAATTATTTAATTATTATCTTTTTTTATGTTCGTTACATTGCCTTCCGCTTAAGGGAATCTTTGTCCTCAAAGATGTATTGACATTAATGTTTGATTTACTTTAATTTTTTGTCTCGGGGTTCTTTCCCTTTTTGTATTTGCGATATTTGAGGAAATGAGCTTATACGAATTACAGATACCCCAGGAGAATTGTCACATCGTATCTTTTGTGGTCCATCCTAGATTATTTTTATCGGAGCTCTAAGATCATTTTGTGGGACGATTCGTCTCAATTATTGCTTAGTACGTCGATATTTTCGCATGTCCACATAAGTATTCTATGAATATTCATTTTGACCCTATCCTTGGTCAAAATGACGATTAAAATTAGGATGTCTGTAAGGTGTAGGTGTTGTTTGTTCTTCTTTCTTTTGGACTGCGGCGAGTGACTGTCTTCACTTCCTCGATTTGATTTTTAGATGCATTTTCCTGGATTTGTGCTTCTTGGTTCTCCAGTCAATTGTTGTGATTCTGAATCTTTTCAATTCTTTCATCTTGCGAATTTTTTTCAATTTCTAACTCCTTGATTCGATTTTGTAGTTCCTGATTACGATTATTTAGACACTGGTTTTCTTCTTGCTTTTCCAGTATTTTTCCTTCGAGGTCTTCACCAAAGTGTTCCCTCCTGCTATTGTTTTTCAATTTTTTTATTTTTGTAATCAGTGTTTTGTTTTTCAATACTTCTGATTTTTAAACATGATATATCTTTATCCTGATCAAATAACATTTTCTTGTTATCACTTATGGTTCGTTCTAGCTGTCGATTTTGATTCCATAAGTGACTATTCTCATTGTCTCTCCACTCTTTCAAGCACTTCTGTGTCTCAACGTCAACTTGTATACTTTTATTGATCACCTTATATTTCTCTAAATCGTCCATTGTTGTTTGTAGCTGAATTCATTTCCGAATATGTAGGTGCCATTATTTGTGACTGTGTTTTTACTTCACTTTTGTCTTCTTTTCTTTTTCCCTTTTTTCTGACCTTCCTTTTTTTTTTGGCAATCTTCCTTCTTCTTCTCTTTTTTTTTTCCAATAGTTTTGTAAAATGTGAATAGATTCTAGGTGGTTGGGAGGAATAAGTGTTAACCTCCCCACCTAGGTTCAATCTCACTTGCTTCTTTGTAGTTATTATTATGCACTTTTTATATTCAAACCCAAACCCAAACCCACTTTAAGAAACCACATGTGATTTCACTCTTACCTTCTTTTTTTTAACTTTTATCTTTTTCTTTTTTAACTTTTCTTTTCTTTTCTTTTCTTTCACCTCTTTTGGTTGGGGGGGGGGGGGGGGGGGTTACTTTTACCTTTTTTTATTTTTACTTTTATTTTTTTATCAATCTACTCATATTTTACAAAACTATTGGGAAAAAAACAGAGAAGAAGAAGGAAGATTACCAAAAAAAAGGAAGGTAAAAAAAAAGGGAAAAATAAAAGAAGACAAAAGTGAAGCAAAAACACAGTCACAAACAATGGAACCTACATATTCGGAAATGAAGTCACAACTACAAACAACAATGGACGAGTTAGAGCAATATAAGGTGATTAATAAAAGTATACAAGCTGATGTTGAGATGCAGAAGTGCTTGAAAGAGTGGAGAGACAATGGGAATCGTCGCTTATGGAATCAAAATCGAGAGCTAGCCTCGAACCATAAGTGATAACAACAAAATTTTATTTGATCAGGATAAAGAAATATCATGTTTAAATATTCATAATCAAAACTTAGAAGATGAGATCAAAAAGTAAAAAAATGACAACAAATCACCATGTCAATTCGATAATGAATTAGAAGAAGAAATAAAGCATCTAAACAAACTCATCATGGAAAAAGATGTTGAATTAGTGCAAGTCCGGATGAAGTTAGAAAATCAAGAAACATAGTTACGTCATCATAAACAACAAAAAGAAAACTCTAGCAGCAGTATGACGATAGTAAGAAGACACATAATTTAGAACTGACAAAAGTCAACAAGGTGTTATCAAGCAATTCCGAGGAAATTTTCAGATTAAGAAATCATAACAAGACACTATTCACAGAAATTAAGAAGTTGAAAAGTAGTCGGAAGATAGAACAATCTACGGAATACATTGAAGGAAAACTTCTAGACAAATAGGAAGAAAATCGTTGTATCAGAAGGCATAATGAAGATCTTAAGGAACAACTTAAGAAGTCTGAAGATGACAGAAAATCACATGTAGAAGTGATTAAGAAGTTTCAAAATGATAACATGCAGTTAGAAAACAAGTTGGAAAATATTCATAATGAAACCTTAAAACCTGAAGAGACGAAAATACAACCTTCTGCAGAGATCAATGCTAAAAAATGACACTTGTAAAAGAAAATGACATTGTGAAAATTCCATATCGACATCCCAACCATAAAAACAGATATTCTAAAAAGTGGGAAATGTCAAAAGATAGTTGTACCAATGTGATCAAATCTCCTAATGATAGATCCGTATGGAATGCCAACAGTCCACAACAAATCAATTTGGGATAGATTGATTTGTCCACATATCGAAAGTTGTGCTCAACTCTTAGTAGTTCGTATCGACATGTTTCGTCAATTGAGACACCACAAAAAATGATGTAGAAACATTATAAGGCTTTGAGGACAAAGCCTTTCTAAGGGAGTGGCGATGTAACAAACTTAAATAATAAACAATTGAAACAATAATAATAATAAACATCAACATATATATAAAATAAATAATAATAATTAATAATGTCTTTACAAAAATACATGACTCTTAATGAAAGGGTATTCCGCCAAAATATAAATAATGAGCCCTCAATTGTAATTTGGACTTATCTATCAGTTTATTCATATTTTATTATCTACGGGTATGTGGGCTATTTCAGAAATTAATTAATTGAGAATATCCAACTATGGATGTTACAGTACCCCTTGATGTTTGTGGTGTAGTGTTTGGAAGTCTCTACATGTATAAGAGTGAAGAGATCTTCAAGAGGAGAACAAACCAAAACTATTTAATCAAGGATGATAAATATTTCGTCGTTAATCTACACAAAGGTAAACCAAATTTCTCTGGTAAGTGCCAACCAAGAGAAAAAGTTGATTAATTCAAGTAAAAATTTTGTGTTGTTTTTCTTAAGACATAATAAACAAGAAGGTGAATAAGCAAAAGTAAAATAATATATCGAGGGATCTACCAAAGAGAAGAAACACTAGTTGGAGAACCTTTTGCAAGCATTTAGAGAAGTGTTTTAGGACCCTAGAGGGATACCTCCTAAGAGGTAAGTGGAGCATAAGACATGTATCTATTTCCATATTTTCTATTATCGAGCATCGGACTATACAGATGGTATGTTCTGGAGGTAGAAGAAGTGAAGAAGCAATTGCAACAATTGTTGGAGCAAGGAGTACTACGAAAAATCAATCACCTTATGGGTCATCTATTGTCATAGTACCAAAAAAGAATGGGACCTGGGAGGATGTGTATTGACTACAAAGCTCTGAATAATATCACCCTCAAGAATCGATACCCTCTTCCTACAATCGATAATTTGGTAGTTCAGTTGCAGCATGCCAAGTACTTCACCAATGTTGCAATATGAAATCACCATTAACAAACATCACATGTCAACATAAGGAATAGTTTTATGTATACATGATATGTTATGGTTAGCATTCAAAGTGGACATGGTCATCCATGGTCATCCATGGTCATGATGGACAACCATAATTAACCATACTCAAACATATCAACCATGGTCAACACATGATCAACAACACTCCACCATATTAAACCTTCGCCAACTAAACTCAATCAAACGCAACCATAGTGAACCATAGTCGGTCATGGTCAACCAAACCCAAACATAGTGAAACATCCCTAAACCTAAACCAATTATGTCCTTATTCACTTTTTCATTAATCTATCCAATGGCTCAAATGCATAATTGAGTTAAGGAAGGACTCTAAACATGGCCAACCATAGTGTACCATACTTAATGATAATTAACCATATTAAAAAATGGTTAATCAAAATCCACCATTATTAAATATAATGAAACATGGTATCTAACTATAATCAATCACGGTCAACCATTATTAGCAATAATCACCTTTTTAAATGAGTTAACCATAAATAACTATATTCAAACATGTTAACCTGCTTACCCATGTATTTTAATATGCTCTACTATACTATTATAAATTTGAGAAATAATATATTGTATATAATAGTTAATAGTGACATTTATATTTACAATATTTAATAATTACTATTTACTAAGATTTATTTCATGTAAATAGTCTTTAATTTTATTAATTATATTATATTCATTATAATATAATACAAAAATATTTTTTTATATATTATTATTATTCACATTATTTCATATAAATAATTTATAATATTATTATAAATATTATATTTATTATAATACAATATAAAATTATAAATATTATTTTATTATCTTGAAATTGGAGTGAAGGTGCAAAATAAAATATATTTTTAATTACATTTGGATTACTCCTTCATTTTGCCACATGTTTCTCTGCTTTATGATATGCAATTTTTTGCATTCACATTCTAACCAGTGATGTAATCTTTACTGACTTTCTCTTTTAATATTCAATATTGAGAAGTTCAAAGGGAATGGACAAGGTGCTGGCAATCTGGCCCATAATTATTGACCAGTCTTCTCCATTGAATTGTAATAAGAATGGGTAATGAATAAGACAAATAGGGAGGTGTATAATCTGCATTAATTTCCATTAAACTAATTTCGTCGGCCAGAAATGTCACTGGACCGCCAACTCAATTGCCATCTGAATGATTTAACACTATATTGGAGCTGGTATTTCGGCATCTTACTCGGTATTAGCTATAAATAACGATGCATTCCTCCCGAGTCCCAACGTTTCTCTTAATTGACTAAAGAAAATTAATAGAGTTTATATTTTTAAATCAATAAAAAATTAAATTAAAAAAAATTATATGATATCTTTTTTATTATTTTTCTTTTTATTTTCCATAAGCTAACATTGAATGAAATAAAAAAAGAAACTTGTAGATGTCTAATGAAATAATGAGACAAACTCAAGTAAATATTTAATAGTGGATAAAGTTGCAAAAACTTTGTTATGTCTTGATGTAATATTTAATCAGAATTTTTACTTTCAAATCAACAAATCGGTTTACAACAAAGTGTGATTGGTTTTACATTTAATGGCTAGGAAACATGGGTGCCAGAATATGGATGCCATTTTTTGAAATAGGGTACTTGAGTGTGTCGGATATATATAACTTAAAACTTAAAAATATCATAAGTTTATGAATCATAAGTATAACATGTTATATGTATATTTTTTCAAAAACCAATGATTCATCATTCATTCAACATTCACATTGAAACATAAAATTTGATATCAAGTGGAACTCATACTATGATCCTCATCCCATTCAACCATTGTAATAGTGCATTCAAATTTCAAAATTTGCCTAATGGGCCAAAACCCAATGGCATTTCTAGCTATGGAAACGAAAATAGTCAAAATACATAATTTAGAAAATTTACTTGAATATAAACAGTGAACAATGAACACTGGAAAAGATAAAGCTCTGGCTTCCTCTATCCATGTTAGCGACATCCTCAAAATCATCACTAAGGTCCTCTATCAATAGGCTCTCTAGGTAGTTATCACTCTCAAGTGTAGGTTCCTTCTCATCCATAGTAACTAGAGGAAGCTAAATAAGGCCACCTGGTTGTACCTGCTCATCCACACATATAGCAGCATCTATATACTAGTCCCATCTCTTGAAAGGACCCTTCTTGTACCATGGGCCTGTCTAAGATATGAGATGAAGTGTGCTATGAATATAAGGGTGTGTGCAAGAAGTTGAGGGTCTCTTTTGGCACGTTAGATGCAATACAAAACTGAAAAAACAGGCATCCATCAACTTGCATGGATATTTTGAGACACTTACACAATGAATCTTGCGATCAATTAAAAACAAGAAATGTAGGAAATTGAATGACCTTTCCAAATATATATTTGTTTTTCTATTGAAAATGCTGTTAACTATCTAAAGTTAGATAAATTTTAACGGGCACTTTTTATTTTTTGGACAAATTATAAGGTATATGTTTTTGTGGGTGCAGCATCTGAGTGTCTAAATGATGGAATAAACTTACGAAAACTGGTATACATATAGAGAACATATAGGACTAGTGCACGACTATTTTTCCAATATATATATATATATATATATATATATATTTTAATTATCTAAGAGATCAAACCTCGAAAACGGTACGTCAATTGTGGGTGCAGTATTTGAATGTCTTAATGCAATTATTTGGAAATGGGTTTTTTTATAGCATGTAGAGGTTGGTGTTCTTTAATGCACCATACAATTTTTTTTTAAATGGTTGAGAAACGAAAGAGATATGGACGAAACACTACCAGTGTGTTTTTTGAGTTGAGTGATGACAGAAGATAAATAAGAAAAAAATAGAAAAAAATATGTATTCTTGTTAAAATTTACATATTTAGAATCTGCAAAAAAAACCATATCTGTTTCTAAAATCTCATAAAAAATGGAGGTGTGCAGCATAATCAGACGAATCGCTAAACATGAGCATATTGAAAATTTGGATATAATGTTGAATTTGCCATGGTTTATCATACTCCAAGGCACATGCATGTTGAATCTGAAGCAAAGTACAAAGCAGACACATAGGTGTAGGAATTCCATGAAAGCATGGGTGGAGGCTCGACCTTATCATTTGGAGGGAATAAATTTTTGAATTTAAACAATATGCGAGCGTGATTTAACTAAACAAAACACGTGCGCATTATATAAAAACAAAACGCGAGAGCATTATTTGCATACAAATCACGTGCGCATTTTGTAAAACCAAAAATAGCGTTCATCATCATTTTCATCATCTTCAACTTCATCATCATTAACATGATCATCATCTTCACCTTCATGATCATCAACATCATGAACATCATCATCACCATCAACATAATGAACATGATCAACATGATCATCATCTTCATTACCTTCATATTCATCTTCATCATCATCACCTTCCTCATCATCATCATCACCTTCCTCATCATCATCATCATCATCACCATCACCATCATCATTATCCTCATCATCATTATCATCATCCTCATCCTCATCCTCATCATCAGCTTCATCATCATCATCACCATCATCATCGTCGTCGTCATCAACATGATCATCATCATCACCATCAACATCATGAACATCATCATCACCATCGTCGTCGTCATCATCATCATGAACATCATCATCATCACCATCGTTGTCATCATCATCATCATCATCCTCATCATCATCATCACCTTCCTCATCATCAACATCACCATCACCGTCATCATCATCATCAACATCGCCATGATCATCATTATCATCTTCATCATGTTCATCTTCATCATCATCTTCTTCACCATCATCACCTTCATCATCACCATCGTCATCATTATCATCATCACCATTGCCATCATTGCCATCATCATCATCATCAACAACAACAACATTATCACCATCGTCGTCATTGTCATCATCATCACCATCATCATCACCTTCATCATCCTTATCATAATCATCCCCATCAACATCATTGATGACATCATCATCCTCATCATCATCATCATCATCATCACCATCATCATCACCATCATCATCATCATCATCATCATCACCATTGCCATCATTGCCATCATCATCATCATCATCATCATCATCACCATCATCATCCTCATCATCATCACCATCAACATCATGAACATCATCATCATCATCATCATCATCAACATCATCATTCATCATCATCATCATCGTCATAATCATCATCACCATCAACATAATGAACATCCTCATCATCATCACCTTCATCATCATCATCATCACCTTCATCATCATCATCATCATCCTCATCATCATCATCATCTCCAACAACATCATGAACATCATCATCATCATCCTCATCCTCATCCTCATCCTCATCATCATCATCACCGTCAACATCATGAACATCATCATCCTCATCATCATCATCACCTTCATCATCATCATTATGATCATCATCATCAACATGATCATCATCATCACCATCATCTTCAACTTCATCATCATCATCATCATCAACATGATCATCATCATCACCATCATCTTCAACTTCATCATCATCATCATCATCAACATGATCATCATCATCACCATCAACATCATGAACATCATCATCACCATCGTCATCATCAACATCATCATCCTCACCACCTTCCTCATCATCTTCATCATCATCACCATTGTCATCATCATCATCATCAACATGATCATCATCGTCATTATCTTCATATTCATCTTCATCATCATCACCATGATCATTGATCATCGATCATCATCATCAACATCATGAACATCATCATCATCATCTTCATCATCATCACCATGATCATTGATCATCGATCATCATCATCAACATCGCCATGTTCATCATCATCAACATCATGAACATCATCATCATCATCAACAACATCAGGAACATCATCATCATCATCCTCACCATCACCATCAACATCATGAACATCATCATCATCATTTTCATCATCATCCTCACCATCAACATCATGAACATCATCATCATTCTCATCATCATCCTCATCATCATCATCACCATCAACATCACGAACATCATCATCATCATCCTCATCATCATCCTCACCTTCATCATCATCATCACCATCAACATCATCAACATCATCCTCCTCATCATCATCATCCTCCTCCTCCTCCTCA
>LPNX010117334.1:7679-12679 GCA_001517045.1 Pseudotsuga menziesii | reverse complement strand
TAAAATAAATTGAGTTAACAAATAACAAGTTTGATTTATTAGACTATAAAAATATATAATTACTAGAAATTGTAGATTAAAAATTGAAAAAATTTGAAATGTAACTTTAAGTCCATTTCTTTTTAATAGATTGGGATTTGAAATTAAATTTTTATGTATTATAAAAATGAAATAAGCTAATGAAATGAGTTTGATTGATTAGATTATACAAATTGATTACGTTTAGTCGTGCACCCACCCCATTAATTGTGGTTGAAGATATTGCGTGCGCGTTTTGGTTATACAAATCGCGTACGCGTTTTTAGTGGTCAAATCGCGTGCACGTTTTGGGACTGTTAAAACAGTGAATTGTCATTGTCCAAGAGTAACTTCAATGCGTGTTTTCTGAAAAATTCAATTACCGCGCAATATCTTTCAAGAGCATGAGCCTTTCTTTGAAAATACTCACAATCTACACCATCTCCATCATTCTTTTTGTTATGCAGGTGCAACATTGAAGACATCTTCCATGGTGGAGGAGCACACATGATAAGATATCAAGCTTCAATGTCATTTCATGGTGATGGTGGATATAACTTTCATTTGCTTATTATTCAAGAGAACCAAAGGTAAATTTTCTCATTCATTGTTGTTTTGATGGGAAATATGAACAATTGAGAAGGAAGATTGAAACACCTTGATGGATTAATAGTTATATTAAAGCAAGTTAAAGGTTTGGAAGCTTGTAATTGAGGAGCAACAAAAACAAAGTATATTGACATTGATCATTGTGGTGATGGAGAATGTACGTAACCGAGGAAGAAAATTAGCAAGGAAGAAGAGACCTCAAGAAGTCATCGAAGAAGAGAAAAAAAAGAAAAGAATAGACATGATGAATCGAAGGCTTTCTTTGGAAACTAATCCAAATCCAACTATAGAGGATATAGCGGTTCATCCTATTAATCCAACACAAGAATAAATTCTGCATTCACTAGAGGGACCATCTCAAGACGAAGCTCATGAAGAGGAAGCGTACATGGAGCCTACTGTTGAAGAAGAAAATATTAATCGGACCATTGATGAGGATGTTGGAATTCTACCATCCAACTACCAGGAAGAGAGTGAAGGACAACAAGTTGCTACTGAAACGCCAGAGCGTATTATTGATGCACTAGATGATAGAAATCCAACTTACCTTCATTAGAAAGCACACGTCAAAGAACTCCGAAGCGTATACAAGTTGATGAAGGACTTCTCAATTCCATTGAAGGTACACTATCTAAAAGTAGTATTGCTTATCAAACTCAACAGATACTAAATAAATATTTTGATTCTAAATGTGATGGAGATAAATGTAGATTATTTTTATCATTGTTAAAATCTAGGGGCATGAATATTGTTAGGAAATCATTAGGGATAAAGATGATAAAGGCTTTTGGACCAAGTTTTCATATAGTTAAAAGCTTAGTAGATGCCTTTGGTAAAATTGGTAAGAACACACGGTCAAAGGACCGCAATGCGGCTCGTCGTGTGTTGTCACAAGCAATTGTAAATAAGAACACCAGGGTCCTTCGTTTTCTCAAGCCTACATCTAAACTAGTTAATTTGAATGTAAAAACCCTCCGTAGGTATTCTATTAGAAGAGAACATCTCAACACAACCACCCAGACAGATTTTTGGGCCTTTATTGGTCGATTGCCACATCGTGACATGAAGCTAGTTGATGCAGTAAAGGGACTAGTGCAGAGTTTTTGGCATGATCACACAAGGCCTTCTTCAAACCGGAAGGATGTACTAAAACTGAGAAGGGGTTCAAAGGACCATGAACCACATATTAAGCATCTTCTTGATATAACACATACATAACTATACGAGAAATTTAGGAATGAACATAGACAATTGAATTTGGGGCAAAGATCTTTTGAGAAATGTAAGCCCTGGTATGTTAGAATAAATACTCTTCGTAACACTTGTTGTTGTAGATACCATGTAGAGTATGAATATTACTATGAAACAGTTTTGTACATTCGTCGTGTGTTGCATACTAACCATGTGCAGGATTGCTCCTTGACAATACCATCGACCTCATCAAGAGAATTCATTCATAGTATCATGTGCAATAGGCCTGAAGGGCAAACTTACTATGCAAAATCCTGTTTGGATGGAACTTGCTCCAACTATGCTGGAATGGCATTATTGATCCAATGTATGCATGAGACTATAGACAATGAATTTGGGAATATGGTTACAGACATGAAAAGTTTCAAATATATCAGCTATGAAATAGTCCCAAGGAAAGAAAGCGAAAAAATACAATTGGTGACATCTCAGGTACATGCATGTATCTATAAAATTATGTTCAGAACAGTTGCATTTCATTCCTTACTTACAAAAAAACCTGATATTGAGATCATTTTGTGTCAACAGGTACAAGTTAGTGTCTTCGTCAAGGAATTTATTGAAAAGACACGTCAATATGTTTAGCATGTCCACTTGGCACGATGGCAGGATGAGAATTTTAGAATATGCAGAGATACATTTCCTCGTGGTACTATACTTTCAGTTGTTGATTTTGCCAAGAACTTCACTCTACAACCTCAAAATGAGATCCAAAGTCAGTATTATCACTCTGAGCAGGTTTCCTTGATGGTGCATATCACATATAGGCATGGCCCGAACAGTAGTGAAGAGCAAAGAGAAATTCTAAAGGAATATCACTTCTACATAAGTGATGATAGGTACCATGACTTCCACTATGTACGTCATTGCTTCATCATGTTCTATGATCATTTGAAGGGTAGGAACATACAGATGGATCAACACTGGATTTGGTCTGATGGATGTGCTGGTCAGTTCAAAAAAGTATGCATATTTCAATGGTTGTGTTCATTGCATAAAAACTACAAAGTTCCACATATGTGGAACTATTTTGAGACTGGGCATGGTAAAGGAGAGCATGATGGAGCCGTAGCATGTGTCAAAACATCCCTACGAAGAGAGGAATTGAAATTATCTACAATATCTACTATTCAAAATGCTCAATCTATAGTCAGGTGGTGCACGTCAGTAATGGGAGAGGAATCAGCTATGCGAGCAGAATCCACAAGAAAGAGACATGTGGAGAGATTTTTTTGGGAGGTGGTAGACATAGATCGTTCACATGCATGGGAATGCAAGACTGTTCCTGGCACTCGTGGCTTTCATTCGGTTCGAAGTTCTGATAACCCAGTATTTGAAATTTGGACCAGAAAACTCGCTTTTTTTTGCCCGCCTTGCTGTGATGGTGACTGGGATGTGTGTGAATCATTGGATTGGGTTGATGGATGGGATCGCATATCACTTCCACTTGGTCAGCGTGCATTTGTTGAGTTAACTCCGTTGGAAGAAGACCAATCGTCTATTTCTATAGATTTTGATCATGTATCAGACCTTGTACAACCTGGTATGATGCATTTCCTTAACATTTTTTTGTTAAATTTACTTAGTCTTGAAACTCACATTAATGGCCTTGTATCACACGAAAAATATTTGATCATATACCTTCAATCATACTATGCAGGACACATATATGCAGTGGTTGCCTCAAAAGATAGCGAATGGGGTGGTGATTACTGGTTGGCACGCTGTATAGAGGGAAAGCAAACCCTCATTATGTCCATGACTGATGATGAAAACAACCACTTCTCCACTGGGTCTATGGTTGTTAAAGGTGAATACCTTACACATGACAACAATGCAAGAAAGAAGAGTGGATATGTTTACAGGGATTACAAACTAGGTGCAAATGTGTATCACTTTACCTACTTAATCATTGGTACAAACCTCCAGGTACGAACAATGCCTAGCCAAAATTCATCGCAGGTACACTACTTCTTACCGGATACAGAGCACGAGAGACTAATGGAAACCATTGTTATAAGAGATGATCCGGAGGGGTTGGTTGTATGATAATAGGTGGGATCTAGCATGATGAGGTATGTATCATAATTTAAATTTCCCCATGTATGTTTCTTATGAATATGTCAATTTTGTGTTCGTGATATGCAAAATTTTCCATAATGTTGTTTATAAATATGCCAAAAGTTCTCTTATATGTCAAGTTAATGAACATGCCAAATTTCGCATGCCTAAGTAAAGATATGTTGTTTATAAACAATCGATGTGTACGAAGACAAGCCCTTCTTTGTAATTGTTCAAAATTTTGTGAAGAAATCCCATCATTTAAGTCACTTGCACCGATGAGAAAACAATGCAATATAATTTCCCAAAAAAACAACATATTGCTTAAAAAACTTGAATTTCATGTGGTCATACAAAATATCCATAGATAGGAATTATATATTTTGAAAGCTTATTCAATTTTCTACATTTCATCTTCTTTCAACATATTCAAATTTATTGTGTAAATACCGTGAATCGTCCCTCCAAGACAATAGATTGTTGGTTTTCCATGTTTGTATTTCCATTGACATGTCCTGAGAGACCATCATTAACTTTCATTCACCCAAACCCTTCAACTAGGTGTTATGGTCAAAATGGAGGTCTATCACATCCTAGAGAGTAACAAAAGATGAAGAGACCCAAAGAACAACTAGGGATCATGTTTGAGTATCAAATACCTATTGGAATTGTCAATCTATGAATGGTAATTTCATGTGTTTATGTAACAAAAATCTATTTTGATTGACTATAGATATGAGAGTTGAAAAATGTGACTGAACAATAAACTAAAGCAATCACATATACCCCTTAGCATGTATACTAAGTAACAAATAATGGAAAAACCTTCATCACCTTCATCATCATCATGAACATCATCACCTTCATTCTCATCATCATCCTCACCATCAACATCATGAACATCATCACCTTCATTCTCATCATCATCCTCACCATCAACATCATGAACATCATCATCATTCATCCTCATCATCCTCATCATCATCATCCTCTTCATCATCCTCACCATCAACATCATGAACATCATCATTCATCATCATCATCATCCTGGTCATCATCAT
>LPNX010117305.1:0-97676 GCA_001517045.1 Pseudotsuga menziesii | reverse complement strand
GGTGCCCATCATCACCAGCTTGTCTTGTTCTTGTGTGAGAGATTCCATGAAATCTGCAAGGCTAGGCATCTTCCAGGTTCGAGCTGTGAGTTTTGTGGAATTGAAGGTCGAAACAAAGACTGAGTAGTCAGGTCCTAGCTTCGAGAGGATGGCCAGTACGAGCTGATCATCTTTCTTTTCGATACCACACTGCTTCAGCTGCAAAACTAGTGCTTTGAACTTGGAGAAATATAGCTGCAGGGATTCAAAGCTACTAGGACTCAGAGAAATCAGCTCATTTTCGATTTGATGTCCGCTCATCTCATCTTTCTTTCCAAAAATATCAGAAATCTTCTCCCATACTTGATCCGGTGAAGTTAATCCATCGAGATGGAAAAGGAGGTCTCGGGAAATACTGAGACATAGGAGGCCATAGGCCTCATCTCTCCGATTGTGCCATTTGATCTTCTCTGCAGCAGCATTGGGCTCTACTTCTGTAGCCATAGTCACCCTGTAGATTCCTTTCGCTCTCAACAAGATCTCCATCTCTGCTTTCCATTCAAAATAGTTGAAGGGATTCAAGATAGTTTTCTGTGAATCCATAGCTTTAGAAAATCTATCTCGGCTGTCAGTAGAAGGCTCCCAGTCTTGATGTCGAACCTGCAAAACAATTTTTGAAGGAGAGTAACAACCTACAATGGCTCTGATACCATGTAGAAATTCAGGCCAGCAATAGATTAATTTTACCCACAACAATTATCAATTGATCATGCAAAATTGCTAACAAGAGAGACTGAATATGGAGCTGTAACACAAAATTATATTAACTGAGTGTATAATAGCCAACCCTGTAATATCATAGGCTGCTGAATAAATAGAATACATGAAGAAATTGAATGCATGAGAAAGCATCCAAATCTAGCATAAAGCAGGCTTACCAAAATAAGCAAATCCCCCATAGGTGTAAAAGCTGGATCCCAAATCTGTCATGGAGCTCACAAATTGGAAAAAAGGCATAGGCAAGCTAAAGAGTGGTGGAATGGCAGCTCATACATGCTTTTGCATGGAGAAAAGAGAGGAGGATGTGTAGGACAAAAAACAGGTTCACCTCACCTAGTCTAGCTTTCCCATGTGCCTTAAAACACTGAAAAAGCAGGCAATAAAGCAGAAAAAGCAGATAGGCGCCTAGGAGGCCAGGAATAAAGCAGATTTGATTCCTAAGGCTTTCCCAAGTGCTACATGAGTCAGATATGGCAAGTTTGACCTCTATGGATAGGCAATTAGCAACTTGCACAAGGTGAGACACATGAACTAGGAAAATAAGACAAAAATAAATGAATTAATGTCTAAGTGGGTAAACTATGGGTTGATTATTCTAACAGTCATCAACTTTGTTACTCATTTGTCATTAATGGATTTTCATCAATGACAACCATGCTCAACAATTATACATTAAAACTTTCAAATTTTTAAAAGAAACAAAATTTTGTAAGAGCTCGCAATGTAAAAACCTACAGCATGTTTACTCACAAGAAATCGCATCTTAAACGGTTCCCTAGACCCATGGTATGGAAAAAAGAACATAATGTTTATTAAAAATATTTATCCTATCTGAAGGACTAAGACCAATGTTTTCCATCTATATCAATAAACACCATAGAGGAAAAACTTTATAAAATTGACCATAACATCGAATAAATTTGTATGAACCCTTGTAAAATCCCAACAAAACCAGGCCAATAAGGAGGAAAGATAGTTCACTTCACCAAAGACCCAAGGTTCGAGGCTCATAGGTCTTACCAGAGCCTTGGACATTATCGAACCCCAAGCTCTGCGCACCCAGAATTGATGTCAAGTGAACCAACAATTTTACCTACCAGACAAACATCAAGATAAGGTTAAAACGTGTTTTAATGTTTGATAAAAAAATCACTTACAATATTTTAAGATTTGACTATGCATAAAAAGGTTTAAGAAAAAAACATGTAACAACTTGGATCTTTGCAAGAAGTTGATGAAAGGATCCAACACCGTTGGCATGATGAACACAAAGATGAATAGCATAGCAATGGAGTCAAACTATAGAGGGGACTAGAGCCCTCGGCTCTCCCCCAATCCCACAGCACAAAAGAAAATGAAGAATTCCAAAACCCTAGAGATTGAATAGGGTAAAACCCTCATGTAGTTGGAAAGCACTAACATACTCTTCACATGGTCACCTTTAAGACCCCACCTACCTACACATAGTGTGAAATGTTTACCCACATATCCATAGTTCAAACATCCTTGAATGTTGCATAGTTTATTATGATACAAATATGTTTTATGTGTTTTAAAAGATAGATTTAATATATGGTAAAGGAACATGGTATAATTCGATTATTTACTTGTTTGTATTGTCAAACACTTAGCATGGTTAGGGTTCCCCTGGTGTCCACGCCTTGGACTCTTAGATGTTAGAACATGAGACAATATCTCCACCAAAATACCTGCATAAAAACAAGTAGGATATGCTTTATCCAATAGGCTAAGTAAGACCTATTAACCTATTAACCCAAAATTCAATATAGAACTTGTAATGAAGGTTTAAGCATGACGAAAACCATCCTTACGCAAAACAAAACAAGCACACAAAGCATAATTTATGTCAAGGCAACCACAACATGTGAAAATTGAAAAGCAAGTAAGCTAGCATAGTACTTGAAAACTGTAATTCTAGAACATAATAATAAGAATCATTATTACAACAATATTAGTGCAAATATTAAGATTTAAAGTGTATATTATGTGAAAATAGTTTTGGTCTCCTAATGACCTTATGAGTTTAAAAAAATTACTATTGGATTTTGGTGTTTTTACGTCTATGTGATGAACTTTGAGGCATATTCAATACGAGGGCACAAATATGTGAGATTGTCTCCCCCATAAATATTTCAAGGGAATTTCACCTTCTGCTTAGGTTTCTTGTCCCTCCCAGCATTATCTATGTTATTGTCATCATTTTGATCCTCCTTCATATTCCCAACCCATTTATTATTTATTTGCTTTCTTCAATTCCTTACAGGTTGTCGGTTACCCTTTTGGTATGACGAATGCACATATAATACATCCACCGAATGGGTGGGATTGGATGAGGTTGAAGCATGTCTTGTCGTATACTGGTTAATAGAGAAATTTATCATTTGAGTTGTAACCTGGTCTATGAATTTAGTACTTGTGGATCCAACAATGCTATCGGCATAAAGCCAAGTTTTGAACTTAGGATCAAAGTTTGATCGCAGTGCACCATGGATAAATCTCATATAGAACCCCACATTGAGCATAAATCAAATCCATCTGCTAGGCCCTAAAGAAATCCTATTCCTCATTAGTCACTCTATATGTTGAAACATCCTTTGCGATGTACGGTAAAAAATACTTCAAGAACCACTCCAATAAAAATTTGGGTGGAATGTTGGCCTTAATCAGCCTCTTCCATCTGCGCCACTCTTGAATATGATCATAGATATGGCTGGACTTATCTTGTTAGAAGGTTGATAAGAGATATTTGACAACATCATAGCATACTGAAAGCCGAAAGTGGTTGAGAAAGGTTAAGGATAAATCATTAAAAGTTCGATATGTTTCACTGGGAAACTCTATATACCATTTCGTGGTAGGACCCATGAGGGTGCGTTAAAACATTCATAAATGAACAAAATCATGGTTTAATGAATTCGAAGAGCACCACCAGTGGAAATTAGTCATGTTATCTCCAGGGTCCTTGCCATTCTTTCCCTCAAACTTTGGAATGTGCAAAGAAAGTTTGGCAGGAACTACCGGCCACATCAGATGATGACATACTGGGTCATTAGTCAACTTTGAAAGGTTAGGAAAATTTAAAGTAGCCAAAAAGGGAAGCCTAGGTTTTTCCATTGGATTCCATTCACCCTAAAATAATTGGATCAGATAGGTTTGATTCTGATAAAGGATGTGGCCTTAACCAATCGGATAATAACCACCTCTCATATGGACCATATAAGATTGCACAGGAATATGGTAATGAGGTATTCCCTTAGAAGGAGGCGCCTTATAACCATAGTTATAGGACTGATAGATTGATTGACCCCTATACATCTAGGGAGGTGTGTAACCTTCATATACAACTACACCAGCTAACGAGGGAAAAACATAGTTAAATGGAGACACACTTCCCGAGGACCATGTGATACATAAGGAGCGTTCATCATAAGAAAGGCATTCGAAGGAATCACTGTGGTGGAAGATGGGACATAAGAGGGAATGTAGGTTGTATCCAGAACATTCATGTATCATTATCACTGCCTAGAGGGTGAACAATGGTGTTAAAACCTATAATGCCCTGGTTTTGACCCCAGTTACATTAAAAAGGTACATGATGTATATATTGTAATTAATCTTGGTGTGGAGCTAAAGGAAAAAGCCCCACCATCGATTTGGTCGTGTATGTTTCAACAATAGGGATCATTGTCGATGGTATATTGTGCTATCTGACACATTATAGTTTGGCATCATGTAAATATCCACATCAATTAAAATAAACCTACAGCCAGCTACAACTATGCAATGTTAAATGAAAAGGTCATGATTCCTAAGGTTAAGGGGGGGGTTGTCCAACCCGTGGGGGTCATTGGGAGTTTTCCATGTGTCGAACACCCATTTAATTTCTGCTATCTGGGAGCAGTTATTGCTGAGTAGTGGTGGGTGTGGCAGGACTGTCAGTCCTTGCCCATGTACCCACTCCACCAGCGGACTCTTCCTCTTCACATCGCGTGGGGTAGAAGAAAAACACTCATTCCACTCTTCCACGATCCCACTTCTTCAGAGGATTTGGGTCTGGCTCACTCTCACACAGAAGGGTGCTAGTTTTCCTCCCATTGCGAGTTGTTCTGGTAATCCTCACGCACCGTTGGGTTCTCCATCATGGTTCCTCATGCAGAGAGCAAGGGTGTGCCGATTTGGCCATTAGCATTCGGGCCGGGGTGGGTATTGTTCCTACGGTTGTGGCCGGTGTGTAGGTTCTTCTCAGGAATGGTTGAGGGTCTGTTTACTCCTCCATTGTCGACTGTGTAGTTGTGTCGTGGCTTCATTGTTGAGAATGGGCTATTGTTTCCCCATGTTGGTTTACTGTGTCTGCCCTTACGTTTTGGGGGTCTGCGTATGTGTTTCCCCTATCCAGGCTGAGAATTGGACCTTTTCATCTCCATGTGGGATTTGCTATGAGATTGTGTTTCTCCCATTGCTGCAGTGGTAAAAGTGTGGTTGTTGTATTCCCCTGGTTTTTGGGTTGCTGTGTATGCAAGTACCTTTTTGGTTTGTTGCTGAGTTGTTTTGGCTACACTACGGACAAGAACAACTCTGAGTCATCTTGTTGACTTGAGTTGTGTTCACCTTGTCATTTGGGGTTGTCACCCTATTGTATTTATCACCTCACCGAGCTATGGACTATTTGTTTTACTGCGGTATGTAGTGGTTGGTCTTCAGACTATTGAGAGTAGGATTAGAGGCTGGGTATGCTTAAGAAAAGTGGTGTTTGGAGCCACTTAGACAGAGTTAGACTACTGGATTTCTTCTCCACAACCCTTGAAGAGTATAGGAAAGGGAAGTCAGGGCCTGAGGGACTATGAAGAAGAGAAAGGACTAATTCCTGGTGTCGGGTGTGTGGATGTCTTAGAAGTTAGGTTAACTCTGGTGTAGGAATCCTTAGCTCTTCAATGAGGTCACCAGCTTAGCATTTAGCCTTTCCTAGCTCCTTGACGGCCTAATAAACCCTACTGTGTGGGTTTTTCTGATTTGTGTACCTTGGCTATTTGTAAGCCTACTTTGACCCTTATTCCTTGAGGAATCATGCCCAGCTCGGGGGTGGCAGTGTTGCTGAGAGATTTATGGGCAGGCTGGCCTATGGTTGGGTTGAACATTGCAGCGACGTAGTTGGTTGTGAGATGAATTATTTTTAAGATGAGTATTCTTGAATATTCTGTCTCTGCATTTATATTTACCAATTCACGAATATGATGAACATGTGGTATGCTTGAATGAACGTATGTTTGCTTCCACTATGTATATGAAGGATTTTGCATCTTAGTATGTTTTATGTTTCAAGCTTTATATTTCAGCATTATATGCCTGTTCATGTTCATGGGGTTATTTGCTCGGAGGTTTTTGTTTGTTTGGTAGCGTCCTCCTCGCTGGTTAGAGGGTCAGGGACATTACAGTGTGGTATTAGAGCAAAGGTTACAACATGGTCCTGAATGGGCCATGAAGATGCAGTGACAGAGCCATCATTGCAGCATTGGGCCTCAAAGGGCCATGAAGAACCAGTTAGCAGAGGCAGGTTTCCTTCTGCCTCGAAGAAAATCGATGAAAGATAGGAAATTCACAAAAATTTGTCTGAGTGCCGAGCCATCGGGTCATCGGAGAACTAAATGAGATGCTTCCCTGATACGTCGAAAAGCGTAGTCGGAAGGCCATCCGATGAGGGGTAGACAGAAGAGAATTTCTTAAAACAAATTCTAAGTGATAGACCATCGGTGCATCGAAAGACTTAGTGGGAAGTCCTTTCGATGCAGTGGACAGATTAGTCTATCGGTTGTCCGATACAGACCCCGGCCATCGGTGAAGTTTTGTTGTTTGGATCGACGCCAATTAGCTGATTGCGCAGCCGACGCAGAGCCTAGAGGAAATTAGTTGGGGGAAACGCCGATACGTCGACAGAGGATAGAAGCTGAGACCACAAAAGTATCAGCCCGTTAGTCCGAAGAACCTCCAATAAAGACCTCAGCGTCAGCTAAAGTTAGAAGATGAGGGTGTCGATACGTCGGCGACAGAAAGAAGAAGGATAGTTGCTTGGATTGCCGACGCATCGATGAAGTTTAGAAGATCGGACCGCCAGACGTCACCGGAATTTAGTTGATGGCGCAGTCGATGAAGCGGAAACCATCGACAGAGGATAAAGGAAGTTTTGCCAAAAAATAGTTGAAGGTGGAGCTGCAGTTTCGGCAAAGATCTCCTAAAGACTGACGAAATGTCGATGAAACTTAGCTGTTTGAGGAGCCGATGCAAGGGAAGAAATTTTCTGAAATTTCTAAGTGATGGAACCATCGGTGAAATTTAGGGATTTGGGTTGCCGATGCAACATAAAAAGTTTGTTGTTTGAGCCACCGACACATTGGAGGAGAATAGAAGATGAAATTGCCAAAACAACGGCGATGAGTAGTTGCTCGGATCGTCGATGCCTTCGGCGAAGAAAAGACGAAGGAAAGAAAATTTTGGAAAAATTTTCTAAGTCCGATCATCAACAATTGGTGGAAGTTAGTTGATTCGATCACTGATGATTAGACGATGGGAGCACCGAAACATCGACGGAGATCCCATCAAGGCTACCAAAACACCGGTTCGCTTAGTCGAGGCCATCGATGAAATTTAGATGATGAACCAGCTGATGCAGGTAGCGGAAAACTGAAGTGATAGGACCATCAGTGATCAATGATGATTAAAGGATTGAGTCACTGATACCTAGTTGATGGTGTATCCACAACGTTAGAAAATAGATAGTGAAGGTGCTGAAACGATGGTAAAGAATAAAAGACGGTTGAGCCGATGAAGCGGCGGAAAGATGGAAAACCTTAGTGGATGTGGGGGCCGTAGTTTCAGTGGAGATCAGCTGAAGGCTACCGAAAAACTGGCCTAACTTAGTCTGATGAAGCTTCGATAAGACCATTGGTGATCGATGATGATTAGTTGACTGGATCATCGATGACTAGCTGAGGGAGTAGTCGCAGTGTTGACGTTAAATAGTTGATGAAACAGCCGATGGAGTGTTGCAGGAAAGAGAAAAACAAAATTTTCGCCGATAATTTTTGTAAGTGTTGAGGATATCGGTGGTTGGTGCATGTTAGTGGATATTTCCACTGATGAGTCGAGAGAAATTACTGATCTAGAGTGACAATCAGCCGAATATAGTTGAACTAGCGCCCGCTGTTGCAGAAGCCTAGAGGACTAACCTTGCGATGGGTAGAACTCCTGACTGCCGATGTCACAATGACTAGAGGTTCTGACTGCAGATAGGCTTGTGGCCGTGGAAGACACAAAAGGTTTGTTGGCTTCTGTTGCAGAAGTCTAGAGGACTAGCCACCCGATGCACAGAGCACCCGATTGCCGATGCAGTGCATAAGTTGGTTTCATTGTCGATAAAAATGATAAAGGCTGGAAGCCAAGACAGTTGAGGATCCGATAATGCGAAAAACCTTAGTTGTTGGATTGCCACCATTACAGATGGCTATGGAACTAACCACCCGACGAGCGAGTAGTTAGTCACTCTGACCACTGATGCTACGACAGGTAACGTTTTGATCACTGACACATATTAGTTTTTGGCATCGTCGATGCGGATAGGAATCTTAGTTCACTACATATTTGATATAGTAGAAACTTATAGTCGATAGGGCTGTCGATGAGCACCAGAGAAATGCAGTCGCTTGGGTCACCGAAGTATTGGAAGACTAGTTCACTAAGGTCCGATACGTCAGAAATTTAGTTGGAAAGAGTTTCGATTGGAAAAAGGGAAAATGTGGTTTTTCCAGTGAAATTTTTAGCGAATTCCAGCTAGTGTCTCAGTGAATTTTTCATGGGATTTTTCAGCAGTTTCAGGGCTGAAAAGGAGGAAGATTCTAGGTGGCTGAAGTTAGCATTCAGACATAAATACAGTTGTGTGTTTTTCCTAAATTTGATGAATATCATCATTTTAGAAGTGGTGTGGTTTTCACACCCGAGGTCGGAATGAAGCATGTGGATAGGCGTTGGAAAGCTAATCCAGTAGGGAACAAAGGAGAATCACCAGAGTTTGAATGTGGTGCTGCAAAGTACTAGTGATTTCTTGATGAAGAAATGTGCTACTGTTAACATGGACAAATCTGGGAATTTCATGCCTAGAGGTAGCAAGACCATGAAGTCAAACCAGCTGTTGTGTGGAAGAGGAGTTCCATGCAATGATGAGGGACTTGAAAAGGGAAATCTCCTTAAACCCTGTCTTGCTAATTATGATTACAAGTTTTATACATGAAATGTATGAGGATATGCCTTGCATGCATAGGATATTACATGTTGGTAAGAATAGTGAGAATTATACATTTAAATGAGCCACTAATGATAATTATTGCATTGGTGTTGGCATTAGTGGAAAAACCAACGACAACATGGACATGGATGAATATGTTGCTGATGCTGATGAATGTGACTAGCAACCCCATGGAGAAAAGGGTAAGGCAACAAGTCCATAATCAAAAGTTGGTGAGTAAATTTTGCAATCTCATGCAAAGGACCAACCAAACTGGTAATGTCAAGGGTGTAAGTAGGACCCATGAAGGTAAGAGTTTAATTACGACAATTGCATGGAGTGGTAAAAGCAAGAGGTCTCATACCATGTGGGTATTTGAATTTTATACTGCATTCATAGAGGAAGGTGTCATGCATGTATTATGTTTTTATGAGCTTAGTAGCCCAAGGAAAGTAAGCACCGATGATCTTGATTATAGTCATGCGTCCTATATGAAGTAGTCATGGCTAGGCCATAAGCACCGATGATCTTGATTATAGTCATGCGTCCTATATGAAGTAGTCATGGCTAGGCCATGCATGGTATGTTTGAATGCATAATATTCCTGAATCAATCCGAGGTAGCATTGAGTGGGTATGCATTAAAATATTTTATAAATCTTGTAGTTATGCATTGAATGGATGCATATGAAAAGTATGAGTAAATGTTGTAGATATGCATACATAAGTATGGGTGCAAATGCTGCAATGCAATGCATGAATGCATAGAGATAGTGCATGAGTTATTATGAATAACTAATGGCTGAAATGATGAATTGATGACAATTCTGAAACCATTTCGAGAGCTATTATGAATACAGGATAGTAAGTGCATGAAGAGGGTAGTCATGATTGATTGGCTGCCAGAAATGCTCAATGGAAGGGCAAGGTGGTACAATGATACACTTGTGGAGTAAGGAGTATCTGAACATTTCATTTTGGCATAAATGATATGACCTTGCAAGTTTTAGTATGATAATGATTGCGTGAATTAAATGAGTTTTGGTAATATTGATGTGATTAACAGCTGGAAGTGTTTGAATTTTATAAATTCTGAAAATGCTTCAGTCATTGGTGTAGCAATGAAAAATTTATATGCATCAAGACTTACTAAGTGTTTGGCTGACTGAGGTTTAGGTTTTGGGTAGATTGTTTGGGGCATGGAAATTTGGGTAAGACCATAACAAAGGCCGAAATCTACCATGTGAAAAAGCCAAACCTTATGAGAAAAGTCTTAGGGCTGTGAAAATAGTTTGTATGCATGATGGGTTGTTAAATTTGAATTGTGAGTTTCGGATTTAAGAAATTGCTGACAACTACTAATCACTATTGTCTTGCATAAGATTGTGTCAGGAGGACGCATTGTAAGTGGGTATTCATGTTATGCTAGTAAGAAAAAATTATAATGGGCATAGTGGTGCTGCTTATAAGAGACCCACAATTGAGGATCACCTCATTGCCAAGCAAATAAATTTCTATAGTAAACAGAGTTGCAAATTCTCATTGAATTTAATTACTAATGTCATTGCTTGGTTATGGAACATTCAAAATTGGATTGTATTATCAGATAATGATTGATTGTTTGGATATTTGATGAATGTGCTAGGGGTACACACTGCAGGAAGATCATGTGTGATGGCCTACAAGAGCCAAACTTCATGGGAAGGTTTTCCCTTATCTTGGAAATGGGTTTCGGGTGAAACTCCATTGGACATTTTGGGAATGTCTCATCTGCACTGCATGTTTGGTAGGAAACATGAGTGATATGGTATAGGTTATGTCGGTAAGACATGTGTGGATACGAAATTGTTGTGCTCTTACTCAACAGCCTTAAAAAAAAAATTTCATCAAACAATATTTTATTTTGTTTGATGAAATATTTGAATTTCTTATTTAAAATCTAAAGAATCAGGAGCTACTGAAACGATGAAATTTCGTGAGCTACTGAAATGGTGAAATTTAAATTTCTTTGTTTTTTTAATAACCTTGTCAACTATTGCTAATTGACAAAATTATTATGATAAATCATGATTTTGAATGCATTTGTATGCTTTCCACCATAGTCTCACCATAAGCCTTGTTTGAGCATTCAACAATTGGTATGTTTATTTATGTTTTTGCAAATTGGACAAGGTCCTGGAACATCAAAGGCCAAATATTTTATTGCGAGGGTGCCTTATCCTAAGTTCATCCTCTAAACTTTGAATCATACTTGATCTTACCATAAGTGTTTAAGTTTGATCTTTATAATATGCTCCATAATGTGACTTATTTTCTTGCATGTTAGGGTTGGGGTTGATACAATGGTTTATGTCGTGTGCTTCACGTAGTATATTATCCATTTTCAAAGGTTGAGATCATTATACAGTAAGGTCGACATGTTAATGCCCAAGGTTCATTGCTCATGGTTGGTTTAATTCGTGTCGTCATCTCCGAATCCGATCCACATAATGGAAGGTTGATATGGTATCATTACACTCGTACATAACTCTATAAATGACATTCAATTGCAAGTACGTGCTCAGCATCATGGCTCTCTACTCATTAAACACCTGTATCTTATGCAATGAGTGGTTTTATGTCGATTAGGCCGGATAAATTATGGAAAAATGAGTTTAATCTAGAGTCTTCGCAGTCACTTTCTATTACTTGATTACCTCTCTGCGTGATCATATTCCTTCGCTCATGCTGAGTTTACAGGGTTCTTGTCTGGGTTTACTCATGTCGCACTTCATTTATGAAAGAGTCGGGTTTCATTGCTTGTGTTTTCTACTTGCTTTGCATCCTGAATGCTCGCTCTCCAGCTTTCTGTCTTGGTGCGTTCTGTGGTATCAACTTTGTGTGTTACTGCGTGCATTCGCGCTTGCAGCCATGGCTCCGGTTGTCAGGGCCGAGCCCAATGACATGAAGCTTCTTGATGAAAATCCTGAGCTCCTTTCCAAGGTACAAGCAGTTAGGTGGCTTCCATTTATCCGCAAGTTTGCAGACTCAAACCTTGAGGTGACTAGGTTATTTGCTCTGTCGCTGGTTGATGTTAGGGTTGAGGTGGCCGACCTCTGGTTCAGAGTCGATGAGCGTTCAGTTGCTTTAGCTACGGGCCTACCATTAGCAGGAGAACGTTGGTTTAAATCCAAGTAGATGAAAGCTACTGAATGGATACAGATGTTGAAGAATCCTTTCCAGGATGTGTCCTTTAGAGTCGGTGTATTGCGGAAATATTTCAAGAAATAATGGCGACCGGTTTTAGACGTTATTCACAGGTATGTGACCTACGAGGGTCATCTATCCTCTGCATATGTCTACCACCTAAGATTGATGACTGTTTTCCTTGGCTTTCCTGTTAATTTACCCTATTATTTAGTTCAGAGCATGACCAAGATTTCTTCGGCCATTAAGAAGGGGCCGAAGAACATCAGTCGAAGTCTTTTTCATCATGGCCTTGTTAGGATGTTGGTGGAGAGAGAGTTGTCTAAACAAAATTGGTCATGGGATGATTTTCTTGAACAAAATGGCTTCATGGCATTCTGCCATTGTCAATTCGATTGTGCTGAAGAGTGTGTAAGACATCAACAACTTTTTCAAGTTCCGACTTCACCTGCGCCGACGCCTATGCCAAACCCTAATGACTGTGTAAAACCCAGCGTCCGCGATGATCTTGCTTCCACTCCTGTTCAAAGTCCTGGTACTCCTGTGCTTTCCAAGCAAAGGAGGAAATCTATGAACTTATCCCTGGTAACGCCGAACCGTAGTGACCAACCCTGTAAACAGATGAGCAAGAAGCTGAATGTTAAGGTTAATGGTAGGTTTACGAGGAGTATGGTGGCCAAGGTTAGTGTTATTAAGTCTTCCGTGAGTAATAACAAATACATTGAAACAATTGTTTTAGATGACGATGAGAGTAGACTTGTCTCGCATGATGATATTGATATTAATCACAAGCCGATTATTCATCATGCAGAGAATAGTCCTCATGTTTCTGATAAGAATCTACCAATTAGCCCTGTGGTTGATCCTCCAATTAAGGGTAAGTCTGTTAAAGTAAATTTACCTGGTTCTTATCGAATTGGTGAAGCTGTTCACCCACTCTTTGTTAATTGTTTACTGGATAAGATACGCTAGATGGAGGAAGAAGTAGCGGAGATGGTAGCATTTAGTGATGCTATGAAAGCCGAGAATGTAGGTTTGAAGGAAAAATCCGATTCAGCTGATAAACGTATGCTACGTCTTAAGAAGCACAAGAACAAGCTCATTTGAAGGGTGTTGAAACTGCAACATGAGAATCAGAAAAATGAGGAAAAGGTTCATGAGCTGAATGCTCAGGTTACTTTGATGTAGTTTAAAGGGCATTCACAGAATCTAGCGACTAGTGTGAATATACAGGTGTTTAATGCTCCTGTTAAGTCATAGTATTTTGGGCTCACTCACTATTGTACATATGTTTAGAAAGTATTTCAGGTTTGAAGTCTGTAATTAAAGGCAGCAAGTGATAATGAAGTTATTTTTGTTCCAGGTATTGTTTTGAATTGATTGATGGATTATTTAATTTATTTTATTTACTCTCGCGTTTGTGTTAATTTTTATTGTGTAGTGTTGTAGATGATTTGGTTGATGCGTTTTTCCTGGATTTTGGTGATCGCTCGTTTTCAGGATGATCCCCGAAGAATCATGAACAAATCAGTTGGCTATGTTGTTTCCCAGGTGTTACTAAATTACTAGTGTCTTTATAGTTTTATGATTTTGTGCTATACATCGAATCTTTCCAATTTCGAGACATCATAACGTATATAGAAAATGACAATTTCATTTGTCATTTTTGAATGAAATTGGTTAAGATTTCGATTATGTAATTTCCAGTTTTATAGAACTATCTCCATGTGAGATTACATGTATTTAAAGGGGCATGGTTTACTGTAAAAGGGGTCGATGGTTGGGAAAAGGGGCGAGACAAGATCACTTTAATAATTTCCTGTGGCTAAAGACAATTTCTTGTTAGCAGTTGCAGCACTTTTTGACTGGTGATATTTATAAATATATTTGCAGTATTTATACTATGGGAATGTATTTATGATATCGTTTGATCTTGTTATTTCCTTTTACAGTCTTTATGTTTTGTTATATTTCTTTAAAGAAATTGCCAAAGCATTATGTTTAACTGTCGATTTATGCTGGTTTAATTTGCAGATTTACGTCATGTAATAAATCTGATGTTATCATCATAATATATGTGATATACTTGTTCACTATGTTGTCTTATTTAAATCTCAGAATTTATTCTGAAGTGTTCAGGATTGTCTGCACAGTAGCATTATTCGCAAGTTGATTCCAAGGTTAATATTTCCATGCTCCTGATCAGGATAGGATAGTTAGGATATATAAGTGGTAATTTTTTATTTATTTTACAGAAAACATATTGAATTAGATTTCTACAGTTATATTTTTATAAGTTATCTTTCAATCTTGTTATTAATGTACATGTGTTTATAGTGTATTTATGTAATCTATTGAGTTTGTTAATATTTGATTAACTATTTATTCTTGTATTTATGCATTAATTGGTTAACTAGATTAATTTCCAGTTATCAGTCGTGTAATATATCAACTAACTTAGTAATTCTCTTTAACAGTTTGTTTTGTATACTCGTAGATGTACTATACATTTAGTTAATAAACAGTAGCTTCATTTTTTCTTCCTGTCTCCTCCTGTAGCTGGGAGTAATCTAAGGGAAGGTAACGGGGCCTTAATCCCATCAGAGACAGCTACCTAACGACTGAGAGCATCTTTGAAAAATTTTGGATCGGGTTGTCTCTTAGTTGACTATTGTGCCAATACGACCCGTCAATAGAAATGTAAAGAGGAATTGGGATGGAAAACCGAGGGACTGTCAACTCAGAGAAGAGAGCCCCCATTCCTCATTAACGAAGGAATACCGCATTGGCAAATGGATAAGTGTTCTGTGACCCTAGTTAAGAATATGCATGTCAAATTATTAAAATTCCATATGCAGAACATGTTTTTATTTTATTTCCATGATGGCCGATTGCTTGAGTATGAATAGGGCCTACATGGCACACACCGGAAAAGGGTGCATACTTTTTCGATGTCGGATCATGAAAGGGTTTTCAATATTGATTACACCCTAGGGAGTGGACGCACTCCTAGTGTCTCAATACTTGATAGTGAATGATGTGAAGTATGATTGTAGTTTTTGAGCAATAATGCTGATGAGTTTGCTTATATTGATGTGTTGTCAGGCTAAACAGATGTAGTCTGGTGTTGTACACTAAATGTAATTAGAGCTCACGATTGGAAATAAGACCTGGAAATGGTCATTTATTGTTGATATAAGTGCATGTGTTACTGTTGATAAGCTGATAAACCCACTAGTGTTGGCTTGGATGATGATTGGTTGTTGATATAAGTGTATTGTGAAGATAAGTATAGGCGATTTGTAGATGGTCTAATAAACCCAACTGAAGGTTGGCTTGACTGTGCCTGATATATATATAAAAGGATGTTGTGAAGCAGCCTGCGTGCTGACCTACCATCCAAGTCCATAGGTGATCCCAAGGCTTGCAAAGCGAAGCAGGATCCTGTGGACCAATGAGGAAACGCACAATACAGATAAGTATTGGATTATTTTGCAATTTCTTGCTTATGAATATACATGTGTATATGATTTGGTTATGATGTTTTAAGCTCTTGTTTAAGAGATAAAAACCATTGATAATAAACTAAACATGTGAATCTATTCAATGTTTGAATATAGGTATCGCTGGGAGCGAGGACTATGAGAGAATCCTAGGGGTGCATGTGGACATGTGACTGTCTTGAAGAGCTCAGAATGAGCAGTAATAAAAAAGGTGCTAGTGAGATTGTGAAGGTCCTAGCAGCTAAGACAAACCATGTGGGGAGGATCCATGGTTGAGAGGTCTAAAATGGACCGGAGACACTAAGTGTCATGACCAAGAGGGATTGGTCCAACATTCACAGTGAAGTGAAACAGGCTGAGAGCATGAAAAGCCACAGCGGTGGTGTGGGTTCTAGGATGGAACAAAATAAAGAGGGGAAAAACTCTTGCTTCTCTCTCTTGCCATTTTGATTATATATATATATATATTTATGCATTGTGAACACAAAAGATTGTTGAGTGCATGTATGACTGAAAATGGAATGTGTGTATTTGCTTAAAGTAAATTGTGAATGCTAGAATAGTTAATTCCCTGCCCAAGAATGGACATGAATGAGCTCATGTGCTTGTTGGGAAGGAATGAAAAATATGAAAGTCTCCTTGATGAGAATTGGACTGTCATGCCAACTGGACAACTAATTGACTGATATTAATGCCTATATTATGCTTGGTCTAACATAATTTCAATGATGAATTTCATAGGTTAGAAGAGTGAAATTCAGTGGTACACATTGACCATGGCAGCAGACCAAAAGCTGCTAGACTTGGCTGGAAGTCTTCTTCAAATGATTTCCAGGACCCAAGAGAATCTTGGAGAGATGCTCAAGATATAGAAAAGGCAGAATGAGATGAACCACCAAATTTTGCAAGACTCTATTGGTTTGCAAAAGGAGGTAAAAATCCTTCTGGGGGCAATCTGTAAAGGCAAGAAAAGTGGATCAATGATGGGACATTCATCCAAGCAATTCATTAAGAAATGTTCCAGGCATGAAGACTCAAAGGAAATTGAGCAAGTAAATATGAAGCAACCAATGAAATGTTGGAAATGCGGAGGACATCATTTACACCAAGACTGCCCAATGAGGGAACATAAATAGGGCAGCAGCCACAAAGTTCCTCGACTTGGGGATGAGACGAAAGTTGAGAAACAGCATGAGAAGCTCATGAAAGCTGAGGGGCTTGGTCCTGAAAGTTCAAGTAAATAATTGAACGTGGGACATATCTGCAAAATTTTGAAATTTTGGATGTGCAAATTGTATATGTGTTCTTATGTATTGGAACACCGAGGACGGTGTTATTCCAAGGGGGAGGGGATTGTAATGCCCCGTTTTTGACCCTAGTTACATTAAAAAGGTACATGATGTATATATTGTAATTAATCGTGGTGTGGAGCTAAAGGCAAAATCCCCACCATCGATTTGGTCATGTATGTTTCGGCAATAGGGATCGTTGTCGATGGTATATCATGCTATCCGACACATTATAGTTTGGCATCATGTAAATATGCACATCAATTAAAATAAACCTACAGCCAACTACGACGGTGCAACGTTAAATGAAAAGGGCATGGTTGCTAAGGTTAAGGGGGGGGGTTGTCCAACCTGTGGGGGTCATTGGGAGTTTGCCATGTGTTGACCACCCATTTAATTTCTGCTATCTGGGAGAAGTTATTGCTGAGTAGTTGTGGGTGTGGCAGGACTGTCAGTCCTTTCCCACATACCCACTCCACCAGCGGACTCTTCCTCTTCACATCACGTGGGGCAGAAGAAAAACACTCATTCCACTCTTCCACGATCCTACTTCTTCGGAGGATTTGGGTCTGGCTCACTCTCACGTAGAAGGGTGCTAGTTTTCCTCTCCCCGCGAGTTGTTCTGGTAATCCTCACGTACAGTTTGGGTTCTCCATTGTGGTTCCTCATGCAGAGAGCAAGGGTGTGCCAATTTGGCCATTAGCATTTGGTCCAGGGCGGGTATTGTTCCTACAGTTGTGGCTGGTGTGTAGGTTCTTCTCAAGAATGGTTGAGGGTTTGTTTACTACTCCATTGTCAACTGTGTAGGTGTGTCATGGATTCATTATTGAGAGCGAGCTATTGTTTCCCCACGTTGGTTGACTGTGTCTACCCTTACGTTTTGGGGGTCTGCATATGTGTTTCCCCTATCCAGGCTAAGAATTGGACCTTTTCATCTCCATGTGGGATTTGCTGTGATTTTGTGTTTATCCTGTTGCTGCAGTGGTAAAAGCGTGGTTGTTGTCTTCCCTGGTTTTTGGGTTGCTGTGTATGCAAGTACCTTTTTGGGTTGCTGCCGAGTTTTTTTGGCCATGCTAGGGCTAAGAACAACTCTGAGTCATCTTATTGACTTGAGTTGTGTTCACCTTGTCATTTTGGGTTTTCACCTTGTTGTATTTATCTCCTCACCAAGCTGTGGGCTGTTTGTTTTACTGCGGTATGCAGTGGTTGGTCTTCAGACTATTGAGAGTAGGATTAGAGGATGGGTATGCTTGAGAAAAGTGGTGTTTGGAGCCACTTAGACAGAGTTAGACTACTGGATTTCTTCTCCACAACCCTTGAAGAGTATAGGAAATGGAAGTCAGGGCCTGAGGGACTATGAAGCAGAGAAAGGACTGATTCCTGGTATTGGGTGTGTGGATGTCTTAAAAGTTAGGTTAACTCTAGTGTAGGTGTCCTTAGCTCTTCAATGAGGCCACCAACTTAGCATTTAGCCTTTACTAGCTCCTTGATGGCCTGATAAACCCTACTGTGTGGGTTTGGATGATTTGTGTACCTTGGATATGTGTAAGCCTGCTTTGACCCTTATTCCTTGAGGAATCATGCCCAGCTTGGGGGTGGCAGTGTTGCTGAGAGATTGATGAGCACACTGGCCTATGGTTGGGTGGAACATTGCAGCGACGTAGCTGTTTGTGGGATGAATTCTTTTTAAGATGAGTATTCTTGACTATTCTGTCTCTACATTTATATTTACTGATTAATGAATATGATGAACATGTGGTATGCTTGAATGAATGTATGTTTGCTTCCGCTATGTATATGAAGGATTTTGCATATTAGTATGTTTTATGTTTTAAGCTTTACATTTCAGCATTATATGCCTATTCATGTTCATGGGGCTATTTTCCCGGAGGTTTTTTTTTGTTTGGTAGCATCCTCCTCACCGGTCAAAGGGTCGAGGTCGTTACAAAACCAAATTATGGGAGTGAAAATCCTCCCAAAAATGGAGTAGAGGATGGAATATGACCACTCTTGAATTGATGCACAAGGTAATGCATTGTTTTACCCCATAGTCCAACACCAGGGTCTACACTAGGATCTAGAGTGGGTGATGGAATAGTATTAGTGATGTCCATCATGCCAAACATGAAAGGACCTATGCTAGATGGGAGTAGGATGAGTCTTGACACTCAACCTTACCAAGGAAAACTTCCTATAAATAGTTGTAAAGTATTAAATTTGGGGTCGTGTAGTATGGGAAGTACCAACCCCATGAGGGTCATATAAACCGGAGTTCCGAGTATCTGTATGGTTCCTCCCCCATTCCAGATGATGGAGATAAAGGGAACTTCAGGGACTCTGATGTAGCACTCATGGTGAGAACCACGTGGGAATCATAATGTGAAAAGGGTTTCCTAGAACGCTTCATCCTCTTTCGATGAGGAGGAGGAGGGTCACAAGGAAATAATCCTACTAAACATCGAGATAAACGGAGTGCCAAAAATTGATCTACAATGAATCCATAAAATAACAAAGACTCAACTAATTATGATCCCTAAATCCAACTAGTGCACAAAGACCACACCCCCAAGTAAATCTAGGTCATATGCAAACTATAAAAGAGGGAGGCCAAGTGAGCTCTCGAATGTAGTAAATATGTTTCTCCTAGGAGAGGCCTAAGACTCCCATACACTACAAGCGGAGTTGTGTAACCAATTATAGTGGCCCTCAGCTTCAATGTGTATAACAACTATATTTTATACCTACCTTTCCAAGACACTCATAGAATAATATTTGAAATTACCCCCTGCGATACCTAGGTAAGCAAACTAAGGTCACCCCAATGTAACCAATGCTCAGGTAGACAGTTACATGGGGGATCTACCGTATGGAAAGGGTAACAAATCTCAAAGCTCGAAAACACCAAATTTACCTCAAAATACCCCAAATATGAATAAGATCTTGGAAATATCTCTAGTGCTCAACAGAAAGTAGTAGGTGTGTAAATTGAACCCAAGTAATAGATCAATTACACTCACAAAATTGCTAATCAAACATGCAAAATTCATACAAAAGGAGACTGAAATTGGAGCATAACTTAATCCTGTATTGAATTAGTGTACATAATCCAACCATATGAATCAATATGCTGCTCAAATATATAATTATATGAGATATTCAAAAGCACTAGGTTTTTATTCGAATTGGTCAAAAAGCAGGCTTACTAAAACTAGTCAAATCCCCCATAGGTGCAAGAAAGACTTTCCAAATCTATGAAGATGCTCACGAATTAGATAAAGAAAGTGGTCAACCTAATAAGTGATGGAAAGAAAACTAATTCATGATTTTTTTTGGAGAAAAGGAAGGAGGATGACGTGGGAAAAAAACAAGGCAAGCTCCTCTAGAGTAGCTTTTCCTTTATTCCTTAAAACTATTGTGAAGCAAGGAAGCTTTCAGAAAAAGCAGAACTGTGCTTGTAGGAACTAGGAATAAAAGTAGACTTGAAAAAATAGTTTCTAGGATGATTCCAAAGAACTCCATGACTCATTTTAGCAATTATTGACTTCTAGGAACATGTGGAAGCCAACTAGCATAGACAAGAATCAAGGAATCTAGGAATAAGACAAAAATGATTAACTAATGTCAAATATGGGTAGCTATGGGTTGATTATTCTAACACCCCCCTTAAGCCTAATTTTATGAGTAAATATCAGAAAATTATAGGGCCTAGCAACAAGGCTTAGTCACCCTTTTACATATTGCATGTCCATACAACGAAGGAAAGAGGCAAAAACCCAGTGGGAAAATCCTCCATTAAACATGGACAGGAAACAAAATTTTGGAAATATTGTTATCAATCACACTTCACCACATGATCAGAAATACCTAGCAGTGATTTGAGATTACTGAAGGTATTCTCACATAATACTTTGGTGAATATATCTGCTACTTATTCTGAAGATGCGCAGTAGAGTTGAGCAATGGTACCATCATGCATAAGCTCCCTGATATAGTGCATATGGATATCAGTGTGCTTAGTTATTTGTCTTTGAACTAGATCAGTGGATATTATAATGGTGCTTGGATTGTCACAATAGATTACTGTTGAAAAATATGATTCGAAACCACATTCTCCAAGTATCCCCTACAACCACAAACATTTAGTAGCTGCATTTACAACTCCTCTATACTCTGCCTCTGTAGATGAGAGTGCTATGGCACTCTGTTTCTTACTTGAACAAATGATTGGTCCTTCTGCAAGAATGAACACAAATCCTGAGGTATACTTTTGATCTTTGTTTTCACCTTCCCAATCACTGTTAATAAATCCAACTATCTCTAAGTCAGATTTTTGTTTGTAGAAAATCCCATGAGTCCTTGTTCCCTGAAAAAAGTTTAGGATTCTCTTGGCTGCTCTCCAATGGATCTCATGAGGATGATCAATGTATCTTTAATCCACACTAAATGCATAATAAAATTCAGGTTGAGTATGTTTAAGATAAAGCAAACACCCAATCAACTACCTATACAGTGTATTATTTAGCAAAGGAGAAGAACCTGCTTCCTCAAGCTTAACTCCTGAAAGGAATGGAGTCTTTCTTGGCTTGCAATATTTCATACTGAACTTGGTGATAAAATATTAAGCATACTTGGACTGATGTACTTTGATTCCATGTTGGGATTGAGCAATTTCGAGACCCAAGAATTGGCTCAACAATCCCAAATCTGTCATGGAAAATGCATGGTTCATTGCATCCTTCAAAGATGCAACTTATTTCTTTGAAATTCCTGTGATCAGTAGGTCATCCATATATAAAACAATCATAATTAAATAACCATGAATCATCTTCAAATAGACATTATGATCAGACTTACATCGAACAAAACTCAGTCACAGCAGAAAGCCATCAATATTGGCATACCAAGCCCTGGGGGCTTGCTTGAGCCCATACAATGATTTCTTTAACTTGCACACTAAATATGGATTAGAAACAAACCATTCAGGTTACTGCATATAAATCTCTTCATTAATATCTCCATTTAGAAAATCACACTTCACATCCATGTGATGTACTTCCCATTGCTTCGAAGCTGCAATGGCTAGAGCTAGCCTTATGGAGTCCATATTTGACATTGGTGCAAAGGTCTCATTGTAGTCAATACCATGTAATTGATAGTATCCCTTGGCTAACAATATTTCCTTATATTTCAAAGGTGAACCATAAGCAGAAAACTTAGTTTTAAATACCCACTTACACTTCACTAGGTTTCTCCCTGGGGGGAGATCAACCAGTTGCCATGTGTTGTTCTTCTGGAGCAAGTTGTGTTAACCCAAAACCCCCCACTATGCTCTCAATGGCCTACACCACCCAAGGACACCATATCACGACCCTCATATCCCTCCATTAGACCCCCACACCCTCAAAATAGCCTAAGGATGAAGAAAAAGGGATAAAAACCCCAAAAAGGAGCCCACAATAGCCTCCTAGGAGCTAAAGCCCTCAAAAAGGGGCTAAAACCCTAAAAGGGGGCTAAAGTTAGGGCGAAAGGGGCTAAAATCCCAAAAAAGGGGCTAAAGCCCTGACCAAGGGCTTAAAACCCTAAAACTCCTTGGAAAAGCTATAAAAGGAGGGTGGGGGGTCACTCTCAAAACACTTCTCCGATTCCCTATTGTTATGCTACCCATGGATGCTTTGAGACCTTTGCCTCTCAAACCACCCACACTCCCTCTCCTCCATATCCATTCCCATTAAGCCATTGCTCCCCAACCAAGAGAGGTACTTCCACAAGCTTGGGCATGGTGGCCCATTCCCACTAGAGAAAGTATAATTTGTCTTTCTTGTCTTGTTTTACTTGTTTTATTTGATTTCTAACCATTGTTTCCATTTGTAGGTTTTAGATAGAACATTGTTTTGTAGTTTATTGTAGCTTATTCTTTGCTTGCAGGTATTTGGAGGTAGAACCCTAACCCGTGTTTGCAGAGGGGTTCACCAATGCTTCCATATTTTCCATCTTTGCTTAGTTTACTTTACTGCCATTTACTTTACATTTTTATTTTCTACTCATAGTTTAGCTTTCATTTCTGTTATTTACATTCTATTTTATTTTCTGCATTTCCCATCCATGCAGGAACCTACCCTTCTGTCCTATAGACAGCAGGGAGCCATTCTTGCCGCTATAGCAGGGAGAAATCCTTGCTACAAGCTGAATTCTTCTTTCATGTTTGTTTGCCATATTGGATCATGTGCTACATCTTCATATGTCTGAGGATCATAATCAGACATCAAATAACACTTCTCAGGTAAGATTGTATCTTTCACACAAAGGGCACTCTCAAATGGAGATCTAGTCCTCTTAGTGTCACTAGGATTTCCAGCTAGTTCCCCAGCTACATGAATGGTCCTTGCTGCCCACTTTGGTATTGTAGGGGTGTTAGGATATGCAATTAAATCATCATTATCAGACATATCAGATTCATAAAACTCATTAGTCTCTTCACTTACAATCAATGGCTGTGGTGGTGAAGAGGACTCTCCAACTTCAACTATTGCTAAAGGCTCTTCTTCAAAATGAACACTCCTTTCAATGAAATATTTGTTAGTCCTCAAGTTGATCAGCTTGTACCCTTTTGAATCTTCAGAATAACCAAAAAATAGGTACTCTTGGCTTTGGGGTTGCAAATCCTTCCTCTTTTCAGTTGGAATTCTAGCCCAAGCCTTTGAGCCAAAAAACCTAAAATGGGTCACATATGGCTTGTGCGCACTCCAATATTCAAGGGAGTAATACCATAAAGATGTTTATGTGGCACCCTGTTTTGGATATAGGATGCATAGTTTATAGCCTCGGCCCAAAATTTTGGTGGCAAAGTTTTAGCCTCCATCATGCAAGTTGCCATCTCCTTCAGTGATCTGTTATTTCTCTTAGCAACACCATTTTGTTGTGGTGTGTAAGGAATAGAATGATGCATCTGAATACCTTCATCTTTGCAATGCTGGATGAAATCAGACTTGACATACTCTCCACCATTGTCAGATATGAGGATCTTGAGTTTCCTCCCAGACTAGTTCTCAACCAAGGCTCTAAAAACTTTGAAAAGGTCCAAAACTTCATACTTATGCTTTAGGAAGGAAACCCAATAATACATGGAAAAATCATCTATGAAGGTGAGTGCATATTTGGCTTGAATCATGGACATATGAGGGAATGGACCAAATATTTCACTATGGATTAACTCAAGAGGTGCAGAGGTTCTCTCATGATTAGCTCTCTCATACTTGTCCTCTGTGTGTTTTCCTAGGATACAACCTTGACAGACTCCCTTACAAAACCTGATCTTTGGTAACCCTATGACCATATCTTTGTCACTCAAATAAAAAATATACTTGTAGTTAATATGGCCAAATCTTTCATGCCAAATATTGCTTGCTTCATTAGCATGAGTAATAAGAGCAGACGGGTTTGAGTAGGGTAGAAATGGGAAAACCTGTGTACCTTTGAAGTGTGATCAAAAACACCTTTTTCTATGACTTTACCATTCAAAATCTTTGTTATTTAAACTTTATTAGGGGAGAATATGACTTTCTTTGGAGACTAGTGTGATTCATCTGATACACTGACAAGATATTAGAGGCAAGACCTAGAACATAGAACACATTATTGAAATTACCATGGTCAAGATCAGTCCTACCCTTCCCCATACTGTTAGTCAGAGAGTTATCTCCCAAAACTATTGGTGGACCTTTTTACATGTCAAGAGAGGAAAATATCTCCCTTGTTGAAACCATATGTCTAGAAGCTCCAGAATTAATGATGAAACTAGGTGAGCTTGAGGTGCCAGCAACCAAAGCATGTACTCACTCCTTGTCTTCTGCATTTGATCCTCCTTCCCTCTTCTTTGAGCAATCAGGAAGGGAGATGTTATCCTTCTCTAGGAGTTGGGTCAACATGTCAATTTTATTTTTCATACAAGAGCTCTCAGGATGAAATCCCTTACTGCAATATGCGCACTTGCTCATTTCTCCTTTATTCTTCTTCTTCTAGAAGTTCTTCTTGGAGCATGAGGGATCCTCTTGAGACTTTGACTTGTCTCTCTTTTGCTCAGGTGGCTTTTTATCCTTTTTATTTCTTTTTAAATCCACATTTGAATCTCCAACAACCAAATCTTGGTCTTTGGAAGGTTTGATGGTGCCCATCATTACGAATTTATCTTTCTCCTGGGTGAGGGATTCCATAAACTAATAAAGCTTAGGAATATTCCAGGTTTGAGCTATCAATTTAGTGGCATGGAAGGTCAAAACAAAAACTGAATAGTTAGTACCAAGATTAGAGAGGACGGTAAAAAATAGTTTCTCTTCCTTCTTTTCAATCCCAAATTATTTTAACTGCAAAACAAGGGCCTTAAACTTGGTAAAGTAGAGTTGCAATGATTCGAAGTTACTGGGACTCAAGAAAATCAATTCATTCTCGATTTGATGCCATCTAATCTCATCTTTCTTTCCAAAAATATCTTCAATATTCTCCCACACCTCATTAGGAGATGTCAATGAATCAAGATGAAAGAGGAGGTCTCTTGAAATGCTCAGACACAAAAGACCATAGGCCTCATCCCTCATGTTGTTCCATTTGATTTTCTCTATAGCTACATTGGGCTCTACCTTAGTAGCCATTGTAACCCTGTAGAGAGCTTTCTCTCTCAACAATATCTCCATATCAGCTTTCCATTCAAATAAATTGAATGGAGTCAATATGATCCTTTGAGATTGGTCCATATCTCAGCTCCTGTGCCCTTCAGTCAGCAGAATGCAGTCCCAGTCAGTGATGTTGAACTTGCAATAAAAATTTATAAGGATATAAATTAATCTAAAAAGGCTCTAATACCATGTGTAAATTTAAATCAAGTGATAGATCATTTACACTCACAAAATTGCTAATCAGACATGCAAAATTCATACAAAAGGAGACTGAAATTGGAGCATAACTTATTCCTATATTGAATAAGTGTACATCAGACAACCATATGAAGTAATAGGCTGCTGAAATATATAATTATATGAGAGATTTGAAAGCACTACGTTTCTATTCGAATTGGTCAAAAAGGACGCTTACTAAAACTAGTCAAATCCCCCATAGGTGCAAGAAAGAAATTCCAAATCTATGAAGATGCTCATGAATTTGATAAATAAAGTGGTAAAGATTGTAAGTGATGGAAATAAAACTCATTCATGCTTTTTTTTGGAGAAAAGGAAGGAGTATGATGTGGGAAAAAAACAAGGAAAGTTCTACTAGACTAGCTTTTCCTTTATGCCTTAAAATTGTTGTAAAGCAAGGCAGCTTTCAAAAAAAGTAGAACTATGCTTTTAGGAACCAGGAATAAAAGAAAAATTGATAAAATAGTTTCTAGGATGATTCCAAAGGGATCCATGACCCAGTTTAGCAAGTATTGACTTCTAGGAACATGTGGAAGCCAACTAGCATAGAGAGGAATATAGGAATCTAGGAATAAGACAAAAATGATTAATTAATGTCAAATATGGCAACTATGGGTTGATTATTCTAATAGTAGGGAGATATGCCCCACCACCAACATGTGTGCTACCTTTTTCTTAACTCACATGTAAGAGGAGCCTCATGAGAACACTAATTATACTATTGATTCCACTTCTCACATGGACATACACCTAATTGTTTTTTTTCGTAGTCTTGGAAAAAATTACTCACGACACCCTATTCCAACACTCTATATACTAAGCCTGTTGGCGCACCCTATAAAAAAATAATGTAATCAATTTTAATTTATGCATTAATTTTAGTGGTTCTGATTAGTCAAGGGTAATGAACGTGCAACTAGTGATTTTATGACTTAGCAATGAAGTAGATATGCACACCTAAAAAATAATGCCAATTGCAAATTTTTTTTTAAACATGAAAAAGGGGGTATGCGACTACATGTAATGCACAAAAATACTTTCCTTTTCAAATGCCAATGCAATCCTTCCTATATGAAATCTTGAACACTAATTTCATCTAAGCAAAACTAATGAAAGTACCAAATCAATCCATATACATAATGCAATAAACATGCAAAGATAAAAATATTTTTGTATTTTCACTATAAATGCAATAAAATACACTACAAACTTTCAGACCCAATAACAAGAAACAAACACTATCCAAGCAAGGCACTAAGACTAAGAAGGATAATGCGCTAATAATAAAACAAAAAGGAGATAAATGAAAACAACAAACTTAAAAGAAAAATCAATGAAAAAGAGGTCTATGGCCACAACGAAAGAAATCAACAGGAAGCATAGGAACCCAGGAAGACTCATCCATACTCACAACCCACCCAACAGCTTCACACATAAAAATTCAAACTAAAGAGGGAGATGTACATGATTGTTCAAGGAACAACAACGTATGTACACAATTGTATGCACTACGACTTGCGTATAAACGTGACTGTGAGTTCTATGACCCACGTATACAAAGGAAAGAGTGGTAAAAAGAAAGCTAAGACTCAAATAACTTCAATGGACTGCCAATGAATTGAAAAACTATTTAACACGACACAAAAATTCAAAGAAGAGGAATGAAAATCAAGCAAAACATGCACCCAAACCCCAACAAAAAGGAATTTCTCCAGTGGAGTCACCAATTTTGTTATAGATAAAAGTTCTCATGCCTTGGGGTGGACCATAATAGACAGGATGACAAAAAAAATCAATCCATTTCAAATCATTCTAGATATATAAATGAAACTAACACTGATGGATGAGAATTGTACCTTATTCTAGATGTTCAAAGAAGATCCTCGTTGATATTTCAATCAAAATTGTCCCTACACTTTGTCATAAACAAAAAAAAAGATATAAAATCATGATATATATAAAGTGTTAGAGTATAATCTAGCATATTTAATTCCAACATGTAAACAAAGTAATTACATCCATGGATACAAATATTCATAATTACACATGTAATGGACAAGAAATAGATATTTCTATTAATATAAACATATATACAAATGACAACCTCTACCAGCACCTTGTCGAAACCAAGAAAGCGAGTCCCTCCACCTGGGCCTCCACCACTTCAATCCTCCATACAAAGGAAAGCTCACAAAGACAAAGGCAAGCTTGGGAAAGAGCACTAATGGTTGTTTCAAGGACAAAGGGATGCAAACTCAAGCATATAAGAATGGGGCACAATTTCTCTATAGTCTCTTTACTCTCCAAAGTTCTCATCCTTCAATGCTTCATAATAGCTCAATACATAGTTCCTCAATGGGAAATGAGGGGTCAAATCGGAGCATTTCCCGGCATATGGAAGGCTAAGGATGAAGTCATTTGTTACTTAATGGGGAAAAGTCCAAATATTTTTAGTTTTTTAGCATAAATATTGATGTATGCCGGTGACAGTGATGCAAGTTGTGTATATGCGCGTTGTAAACTTGTGACCCATGTATATATTCAAAAATGTCTTTTTAGAGGTTCCACTAGAGCATCATGATAATGATGAGAAAATGGGAGAAAATGAGTCTGCATAGGGACAAGGAAAGGCCATCCAAGCATGATGTCTCAGATGTGGGAAATCACACTATGACACCTTGATTCCCATTATCATATTGGTGGGTTGCCACGCATTTATCATTGGTATACATCAATGGCTAGTAATCAAATGACACCCCCCATGTTTGACTTCAAATCATTTATTCACATGGAGGCATTTGTACATAACAATGGTTTGGATTGAAGACCTAGGTTCATAATAACATTACTAGTATTGTGTTGTTTCTTGAGTTGTACAAGACCATACCACAAACTATATTACATTAATACTATATGGAGAACTAGTTTGTCCTTATTTTAGATCCAATTGCTCTCTTGATGAACATTGAGACATAGATTTAATTTGTAAATTTTTTTTCCTATGATCTACTTTGGACATGGATCCACTAGGTATATTTTCATGCGAGTGATCTAAAATATTATATACTTCATGGATCCATAGTATACTTGACTTAATGCCATGCTTGTTCACACATGTGAATGGGTATGTGTGCCTCAACGAACAGATCCATATAATACAATGGTCCATGTTGCAAGTACTTTCTGAGCTTACATCTAGGAAAATCCACTTGATCCCACTTGATATTTATTTCCATGATTTATAATGTATTTCATCTATCGTCTCCCCTGACCTCATACATTAGGGGTCATTTCTTAGAGAACTATTTGGCACTTCATTATCCCAAATGAACTTAATGAAATATGAGTGACTCTAATGGTATGCGAGTGTCTCTAATGGAATATGATTGTCCCTAATTAACCTAAATATGTCCCTAATTCCATATAAAGGGTTCCTAATAGTATCTAAAGGATCTTAATCATACATAAGGGTCCTCCATGATTCATGGGACTAGGTTGGAAATTAGACACAGTTCACTCAACTCAAAATACACTAAAAAACTTAGTTTTGATGGGTGCATATTCTTTCCCTTGGAGAAAGGTGTATTTACACACTCGTTCCCTTCAGTAAAGGAGAATGTACCTTGAAATTAGGAAAATAATTTATAGTTTCTTGATTTTAACAAATATAAATAATGAAAACAATTGTTTCTTAGTTGTACTTCTTTCGAACCACCCTCCAGTTGTCCCAAACCACGTATAAATAAAACCTTCATGGAAGAGATGAGATACTCAATTCCATTATTAACCTTATGCTGGAGAAATAATCATAGAGATTTTGAGTTTTCATGTTTCCCCTTCCCTCATAAACCCTTGTTTTTGGATCATTTCCTCTCTTGAGTGTTGAAGTTTAGATCAATATTTGATCTCTCCATATTGTTCAAGTTGAAGATTGGAGAGAGGGAAGGTGAAGAATCAGTGGATCATTTGCATAAGGATTTACTCTATGGTTTTAGAACGTCTCGGCATCAAGATCAAGTAATTGTACTTGTAGTTTATTGTCAATAAAATAGGGATCTCTCCTCTCCCTCCTCCCCCTCCCATTTGATGTTCAATGTATAATTTTATATGGTGTATGTTGGTTGGAGGGATCAACATACAGGGTATATATAGCCATCATATTTGAGGGTATTTTTTTTCTTGTTTGTAGATACCATATCTCCTCAATTGTATGTTCATTAGGGATCATGGATGTGAGGAATATAGAGGACAAGTATCAAGATCAAGGTAATCCTTATCTCTCATTTCTTGATTTCTTGATACTAGGCCATAATGTTAACAAGGTTAAAAGTCTTTTGCACATACAATTATCAATTACAAGGTATTCATTCTATAACTATAATTCTTATTTAAGCGAAGGTTATAATTATCATACCTTTTTAATTTACATTATGCATCCTAATGAATATAAAGATATCAATTGATTTTTGAATGGGTTTATAACCAAGGATTATGAAAAATATTTTTGTTTTGTAGGTTGCTCCAAGGTTCTTGAAACTATAGAGAAAGACCCATAATTCCAATACATATTGATCTTCCACGTGGTCGATGGTTATAGGATAGGGTTTTGACTTATGGAACCTCAATATAAACATCCCCAAAACCCTAATTTTTTTCACTTTTCCTATCTTTCACTGCTGTGGAGAGTGCCGGCGGCTTATGGCCTTATGGCCATTGATGCCTTTGTGTTATAATCTCACAGATCACATAGGGTTACCAATAATACACATTAAAAGCATACATACATAGCAACAACAAGAGACAAGAACAAGTAGGTAGAATAACATATTATATTATAACAAAAGGGTCCATACAATACAGAGGACTGAACCGAGTTATCATCTGGCTCAACAACCTAATATATATGAATTACAAAATAGTTACAAATAACTACCTGTCGGTTCGATCAACCGACACGACCCTATGTGGCTGACCTAATCTCTAATTAGTTGACTGATCAACTTAGTCGGCTATAGTTCTAGTCGGCTTTACCGATTTGCTCCTCCAACATCTCCCCCACGATCAAAACGTTTCTTCGTCTCGAAGAAACAGGGACTGTCCTAAGTAGTTATTTCTGTGTTTGATCTTCATGGGTTGTGAAGTCTGATGGTTGGTCTCTTCTGTACACAAAATTCGACAATTGCTTCAGTTGTTACTGCCAACTGATGTTGGAACTCTGTCCAAATTTGCAGTACTTTTTGGATGTCGATGGTTAATGTAGTCACACTTGATAATATCGACATTTTTTCTTGAATGGAAATTTCTGTTATTCTTTCCATGTCAGGACCCATAAACTGGTCCTTTTCCTCTATTGTTTCAAAAAGTTGTTTCATATGCGGGCAGATAATGTCTAATTTTTCTAAACTTGGAATTGCTTGCTGCACCCACTGATGTGCTTGTCGCTCTTGCTTCTGTAATTTGGCTGTTTCAAGCACTATTTGATTTTCAATTGTGCTTCTAAGTGCTTCCTCTGTGCTTTTTATCTTCTCTAGCACTTGGATTTCTTGTCGGGTCTGTTGGTTTTGCTGATAGACTTTCCCATAATAAGCAGGCCAGTCTCGCAGTACTTCTTCAGTAATGACTGACTCCTCCATGTGATCTTGCAGTACCTTGTATGCTTCTGAAAAAGCTGTATGCTGCTGCATCAATAGTCAAGTTATTTCTTCTTTCTTCTCCTCTCTTGTGTCCTGCATCTTTTCCTGTAGCATCGACGCCACGCTCTCAAACAACTGATAAGATTTTTCTAGCGGCCTGTCGGTGTCAGCCTCTGTTGGTCCTGGTAGCACAGATTGCACAAGGTTTCTACATTTGTTGAGGAACTCGACTTGTTCTTTTTCGTTATCATCGAGTTCCTTATGTCTGTTATGGATCCTTGTATTTTCTTCGATTGCCAATGTTTCCAAAAGTTGCCATAATTCTCCATCCCTCAGCTTGGTTTCATCGACTGCAGTGGTCGACCCAAGTTGACTGATATGGACCATTGTTGTCTGTCCTTGATGGTCCTTCTTCTTTTTGTCTTTATTCCTTTTGTGCTTTTGATACTCTTCTTGCTTTGGCACCTGTGTACCTACAAGAGTTGAAATTGGATTGTCTGGTTGCTGGCTAGGAGTGGTTGATGGTACTTCTAGTTGGGTCGGTTGGATGGCTGCTGCAGCTGGTTGTGCATCTGGTTGGTTGGATATAGAGGGTCCATATGTGAATGCGGTTGGCGCTAATGGTTTCGGTGGAGGTGGTTTTCGTGCAGTTGGTTTGAGTACAGGTTCTGGGTTGGGGGGCGGTGGTGATGGTGATGGTGAATGGTCGGGTGTGATTGGCTTGGTGGAGGTATGGTCGGGTTACAGGTCATGGATCTGAGGAGGTGAATATTCCTAAAGGTCAGAGAACAGTTGGTCGATTTCTTGATTTATTTCCTCCATGTTTTCTCCTTCCTCATCTCCGGTTGGTTCAGAGGTTGGTGGGTGGGGTTCGAGGATGGTCGGGATGATAGATGTAGTCCGACTTGTGACAACGGTAGCTTCTTTGTCGGGGTTTCTTTAAAACATCGAGCTTATGACTACCACAGTCCTCGTCCTTTAGGGTACTTAGCCAGGTTGAGGAGCAAGTAGTCTAGACCCTCTAGCTTCGAATAAAGCGCATTTGGTGGAGATCTTTTGTACCCTGGTGAGTAGCTCCGACAGTTTTTCAATATATGCCTGGAGGCATCTGTCTCGGCCGAACCTTTCCTTTAAGGTTTCTGGCATAGCATTCTTACATGTTTCGAGTGGGCTTATGGAAGGAGGTTCTGGAATTATCTCTTGTGTTATTTTGGTCAGAGACAAGGGTGGAGGTGTAGATACGAGATCCACAACATTTTTGGCTATCGACGTATTTGTGCTTTTCGCCTTCTTTGGCCGACCTTGTTGTGCCCCTGCTTCGACAAATTTCTGGAACTGGGTTTACACCGGAACTTTGTTTGTTGTGGAATCCTCTATAATGTCACATGTCGTAGCTGCCAGTTCTTCCTCACCTTCTGAGGACTCTACAATGATAAGCTTGCGCTTACCCTTCCCATGTTCCTGTTCTTGATTTCTTTTTCTTTTTCTTGATGTTGCTATCTCCTTCGACAATTTGCATATATTTTCCTTGGTGATAGCGTACTTTGGGTTTTCAGTATCTATCTCTCCTCTTGGGTCTTGAGTCGAGATGATGCTTTCTTCAGCTGGATTGGTTACCTGTTGTTTTGATTGTGTCTCTTCCCTTTATGCTGTCAGTGGTTTGATTACGATTTGCAATCGACCAGTGCTTTCAACCGGTGTCTCCTCCAACACAAATGTGCTGTTGTATAAGCTGAGCTCATAATCTTCTTCTTTTTCCTGATCCATCAGCAGCTCTTCTACCGATAGGTATATCTCTTTTTCCCTTGCTTATATCAACAGTTTTGTACCCGACCATTGAGCTAGCTCCCAGAAAATATCTTCGACTGTCGGGTAGTAGTCGAGAGTCTTGGCCTTTGTCTTAGCGCCCTGCATGTACCACACCGCAGTATGGTAAAGTTCTAACTAGATATGGGAATTTTTGGGCAGACTTCGTCAGATGTTCTAGGGCACCCTCGATCTGGTCATGTGGACTTTGAGCTGTTGGAACCAGTTTTCTAACAACACTTTTCCTTTCGCTAGTTCCTTCATTGTTCCATTTTGGAGAATGGTTTGAATCTCCACATATGGAATTTTGTCGGTTCTTGAAATTGTTTGTCCTCGACAGAGCACAAGGAGTACATGACTATCCATATCATGAGGGATGGGAACCTTATAATCCCCCTCGACCCCTAGCATTTTTCACAGATGCCTTTGAGCATGTCAGCAACATACTCAACCCATTTGTATATTTTTCCTGTGTCGGTAATGGTATCCACTACCTCCAACATATCCAGTTTGAGGTCACTTCCTTGACCTGTTGGTGTAAGCATAGTGGCTATGATTTTGGCCACTATTTGCGGCATTCGAGCTTGTATTTGGCTAATCATTATCCCTTTGGAGTTTTTGCCTGATGTTGATCTTGTTAGCTCCTTGACCAGTCCTTCTTTTATACCGACTGGTACTAGTTCACCTTGGTTTGATAGACCTATCAATTTGTAGATTAATTCCCCAGAGATGTCAACCGGTCTGTCGAAGTAAAATCTGTCGTTGTCATACCATCTTATGATAAATTTCACTACCATTTCCTTTGTGCCTCCAAAACTGGCCATGAGCGGTGCATTGATGTAGTTTACAATGGTACTGTGGTTGATTTTCTCTGCAGCTACGATAGGGTTTTTGTCGACATAAGCCCATTATTTTATCTCAGCCCATAATTTTGTCCATGAGCTCTCTTGGACCTTAGCGTTCTTGATGTTCTTTAATCTCCTTACTAATGGTGTCTTCGCAATCTGTAGTTCTTTGTCCTTGGCTACAACTCTGGTTTGTTTTGGTGCCATCTTGTCGGTCTAGTGCTGGTCGATTTTACTTCAGTATTCTTGGATTTCAATCGTCTGGTTGATAAGTTGCTCTCTCTGTTTGAAATGTGGTAGATGATCCTTTGGCGTTTCAATATTTATAGTTGATGCGTTTGACGTTTTTGCCTATGGGTGTATTAATGGCGGACATGATGGTCCAGCATGAACACTTGATTTTGCATTAATGGTGATTTGGTTTTGGCGCTCATAGTCATGAATGCACGATGGGACTGTCGAGGTCATTGGTCAATGTCGATCATGAAATTGGTTGATGGTGTTATGTCGAAGGGCGTGATGTCAGTTGTCGTAGTGGTGATTTCTTGTCATACTTCTTTATGTATTTTGATCCTATTTTGCTTTTTGTATTTTCATATTTTTATGGCTTTTATTTAACCGTTATGGTCGTTATACATTTTTTTTTTAGACTTGTTTAGTTTCTGTACCGTTTTAGTCAGGAACCATTAACAAGTTTCCGAAATACTATGCCTTGTAACGTCCTTAGTCAGACTGATCCGTTGGCATGTATCTCTTCGAAAACATAGGGTCCCATTGATTCTATATGTAGATTTTTGGGTTTTCCTTTTACCCGACTATTGTATAGTAAGGCAAGGTTTCCCACTGACAAGTTTTTATTTTTGATGATTTGATCGTGCCATGCCTTTTGTTGTTGTTTCTAGATGTCCTGATGTTGTATTGCAATTAGTCGGTGTTCTTATAGTTTACTTAGGTGCAACAATCAGTTCTTTATTCCTTGTTCGACATCGACATGTAAAGTCTTTGCGATAATAGGTGTCTATTGTCGAAAGTGTAGTGGAATTACTGCTTCTTGTCCATAAACTAGTTGAAACGGTGTTTGGTCAGTTGAATGCTTGTATGATGTTCTGTATTCCCATAGTACTGCAAGTATCTTTTCATCCCAGTCCTCCTTGTCGATGTTACATATTTTTGTTAATCCTTTTGTTAATGTTTTGTTAAATTCTTCAATTGCTCCATTCGACTGAGGGTGGTAAGCTGTACTCCGATGGTGGTCGATTTGGAACTGATCTATTAATGTTTTAATAGTTTTATTAATGAAATGTGTTCCCTATTCACTAATTAGGGTTAGAGGACATCCAAATATGGTAATGATATTCTCATAGATAAACTTAGTAGCTGCCTCGCTGGAACATGTGTTGACTAGTTCTGCTTCTGCCCATTTGGTTACGTACTCAACTACAGTTATTATGTACCTTGCACCTGTTCTTTTTGCTGGTATGGGAAATGGTCCTATGAATTCGATAGCCCAAATTTCAAATGTCAAACTTGGGTTTACTGATATCAAAGGAATTTCTGTACTAGGCAGGGGTAGACCCAGTCGTTGACATCCGTCACATTGGCTTACAAATTTTTTGCAGTGTTTGTAAAGTGTTGGCCACCACAACCTTGATTCTTGGATTTTCTTTACAGTTGTGTCTACTTGGAAATGTCCTCCAGCAGGTCCGTAATGTGCTTCATGCATAATATTATTTATTTCATGTTCAAGTACACACCTTCTGATGATGTCGTCTAAACCCATTTTATATAGGAATCCATTTATGAGGCTATAAGATGCAGCTTTCATGGATAAGATCTGTTTCTTCTTCGTATTCATGCCTTTTGGTGCTTTCCTATTTTCTAAGAACTGTGCTATTTCCTCCAATTCTACTGGGATTGCTTCTATTCGAAACAGATGGGCATCTGGTAAGTCATATTCAACTCCTGTCGGTTCCTCTCCTGTGTCGATTCTAGATAGATGATCGGGACCGACATTTAAATTACCTAGTCTGACGATGACCTCGAATTCAAATTCTTGGAATAGAAGTAGCCATCAACAAATTCTTCCATGGTGTAGAGGCTTATTTACGAGTTATTTTAGTGCTTGATGGTCGGTGTAAAAGATAAATGGATTAGCTAGTAGGTAGTTTCGATATTTTTGTAGTGCAAAGACCATTCCTAATGCTTCTCTTTCAGTTGTTGAATAGTTTCTTTCAGCTTTATTTAGTTTTATGCTACTGTAAACTATAGGGTAGTCCATTCCATCATCTCCTGGCTGAGTTAGGATTGCTCCTATTGCTAGGCCTGATGCGTCGATGTGTACATGGAATTTGGTCAATCAGTTTGTAAACCTTAGGATGGGTGCTTCGACCAGCTTTCTTTTTAGTTTTTCAAATGATAGGTTGCACTCCTCTGTCCATTCAAACTCCTAATCCTCTCTTAGCGGTTCTTCCAGTGGGTATGTCATATCTGAATAGTGTCTTATGAATTTTCTATAATATCCTATATGACCAAGTAGTGCCCTGACTTGTTTTGGATTCATCGGTGGTTTTAAGTTGAGGATGATTTTTATTTTTGTGAACTAGACTTTAATACCTTCTTTACAGAAAATGTGTCATAAAAATATCCCTATGGGGGTCAGAAATATACACTTCTTGATGTTCAAAGATAACTGGATTTGTCGACATCATTCCAACATAAGCCTTAGCCATTTACAATGGTCTTTCAGTGTAGAGTATATTGTCCAATCGTTGAAACATAATTCCATTTTTTTGTAAATGTACTCCTGAAATGTTTTAACCACAATCCTTGAAAAGACTTCAGGTGCATTTTTAAGTCCAAAAGGCATGACCCTGTAAGCAAATGAGCCAAATTCACATATGAATGTTGTCTTTTTTTTAATCTTCTTTGGCTATTGGTACTTGATTATAACCTGAGAATCCATCTGTAAATGAGTAGCATTCATGTCCTATGACCTCATTTAATATTTTATCTGCATAAGGAGTTGGAAATGGGTTTGTTAATGTAACTTTATTGAGTTCTCTGAAGTCGACACAGATCCTTAGCTTGGCTGGATCATGTTTCTTTGGTTGAACCACCATTGGAATTGCCCATTCTGATTGGTCAATAGGGTAGATAATTCTTGCTGCAAGCATGTTATCAATCTCTTTCTTGACTATCTCTTTGTATTTATGAGCTAGTTTATATGGTATTTTCTTTACAGGTCGAACATCAGGTTTAATGTTGATCTTCATTTCACCCATTTTATGTACTAGACCTTTTATATCCTTATAGTCTCTAGCAAATACATCCTAAAATTCTTTCAGTAGGTTTACTATCTCTGTTGTTTGTGCTTCAGTCCAGTAGTCTCCAATTTTTGCTATTTTTGGTCGATCATCATTAGATATGTCAACATTTTTTATTTTCACTTTAGCATCTAACCATTCAGGGGCTTTTGTCTCATTGATTAGTTGAATCCCTTATTTAAATTGCAAAAATGTAGTAGGAAATTTTGCTGCAGTCATTCGATCGATGTCTTCCTTTTCGGTTGTCTCGACTTTGAGTACTATGTGAATTGGTTTTGTTGTTTTGGCATGGTTTGATTTCCATCTAAAGCTTTTCCCTTTTGAATTTTCATTTTCCATTTGTAGTCTTATTGGTTGTGGAATTGTCTTGGTTTGTATATTATTGCATTTTGTTGTGGGTCGGTCATGTTTTAGGGTTTTGTTTTCTGTCAGTTGTACAAATGCTTTGATCTGTTTTTTCGTTTCTACCAAATTCTCATTTTGGGGTACAAAGTTGAAATCTTTGATAAAATTCTCTTTGAGTTCATGCCATAGGAATGTTTCACCTTGAGATTCTTCCATTTTGTACCATTTGTTTGGTAATTCGGAGAGTGTTGATGGGAATAGGTGTGGCCATGTACATTCATCTTTATATCCAAGTCTTCTTCATTCTTTTTCACATGTTTTTATGTGGTTTTCTGGATCTTGTCCTTGGGTAAATATAGGTATCTGAGGCTGGTTGGTTAACTTCTTCCCTCCAAATATTTCTACAAAATAAGTCGAAGTTGTTATCCATGTCTGCAGTCTTGACTGATGGGTATCCCACCATCTAGCAGCTTGTCCTGTAAAAGTTTCCACTAAGCTTTGTAGTTGGCTATGTTCACCAATGTTCCTAGATACTTGCTCTACGTGCATAACTGGTGATTCTCTTTCTTTATATCTTGGGATTTTTGTGATATTTATATTTGTTGGTTTCAAGGTAGGATATTCCCTAGTTTTCTTCTCAAATAATTTTGGGATGATGGACACCACAAAGCATTGTTTGACTGGTTTATTCTATACTTTTTGAATGGTCCAGCATCCTCTTGCTTTTTGTTCATAGTTTTCAACCTCCCAATCATATAGTTCCGCGTCTGAATTGTATCCTACTGAGTATTGGTTGCCTAAGTAAAGTTCACCATATATATTAGGTTCTGTGTAATCTTCATTATTCTGTATCTAATATAGTTGTTGAATGTCAACTTCTGCATCAATTGGTTCTGTCCAAGGTTCTCCTGATGGATGAATATGTACAATGACTTTTTGTCCATTCCCTTTTAATTTTATTCTTTCTTTGTCTAAGGATATCGAGGCTTTCATTTTTCTCCCCCAAGGTCGACCTACTAACACTGGGAAGGAGTTAGATCCTTCCTTAGGGTCAATAATTTCAAAGTCAACTTTGTTCGATATTCCTTTTATCGTTGTGTCAACATTTTTCCAGACTCCAATAGGTTCAATTACGCCTTGGTCAGCTAGTTTCAGGTATATTCCTGACTCGTATAATCGAGGTCTACCTAACTGTTCCCATGTGTCTTGAGTCATAATATTTACCGGTGATCTGAAATCAAGCACGACTTGTCAGACATGGTATCCTTCAATTTCCAGGTTGACAAGTGGGTCGACATAACTTTTATCTTTTTGGTTTAGACTGCAAATACTCTTTGTTTTTTTTTGGTGTTGTTGTTGTGTTTTATTTTATACAGTAAGTCGATGAATTGAGATATTGTTTTATCTTTTTGTACTAAGTGTATTAACTCTTTTACTGTGTTATGTCGGTTGTCATGAGCTTCTTCTTGTTGGACAAATTCTTGAAATACATTTGTTGCATCTTTATATATTTGTTTTTCTTTAACTGGGTCAGGATAAACATTCTTTTCTTTTATTTTTCTTATTCGTGGGTTATCATTCCCAATTTTTGTCCCTTTTTGGGTTACTATATGCAAAATATTTGCATTAATTATATCATGTTTTTACACACACGACAAGACATTAACATTTTTCTTCTTATTTATTTTTTCAAGCATAGTGGGGCAATCCTATAATGAGTGATCCCATACTCCACAACTAGTACAGAATTTTAGGTCAGTCCTGTCATGTATGGACAGTCTGCATATCGGTGTCCTTCCTTGTAACATGTGAAACATTGGATGGGCCGACGTGGTCGGTTTTATCGATTCCTGGAGAATCGACCTTGACTTCCATATCCTCCACGTCGGTTGTCGAAGTGGCGTTCATATCGACAACCTCCGTATATTTGATTATTCTAGTAGTTTTGTGGATTGTTACATTGTTCATTGTTCTGTGCAACTACATTAGTCTAGTAGACTACGTGATAGTTCTGTCGATTTTTTAGGTTTATATGGTCGTCGATCGTGGCGTGATTCTTTGTTTCATAGATAGCGCACCAAGGTGCTTTGTCATTTTTTATGTTAAATGGGCAACATTTTGTCGTGTGATCGCCATGGTCTTGAAAAATGTCACAAAAACACTTTGTTTAAATAAATAAATCAAACGTCTTGTCAGCTGATATCCTGTCGACAATTGTCTTTTGAATGTCCGGTCGTTGAAAATTTCGTGCAGCAGATATCCTGACTCTTAAGGTTTAGCTCTTTTAATGATTTTTGCATGATCTCAAGCTATTCCTCCAGTCTATGATCCGTGGGGTATACTAGAATATCTTCATCCATTTCTACTTGTAGAGCTTTAGTAAGCACATCTTCATAATTTTTGAATGTCTCCAGACTTATGTGCCGATGAATTTTTTGTGACAGACCTGTAAGAAACCACTGGATTAATAGTTGCTCATCAATGACATAATCCAATTGGCTGAGAAGGCCTTTTCAGCATTTGTCGTAGTCGCAGAGAGTTTCTCCTGACTTTTGTGATGTTGTCTTCAATTTCTTAGCTTCTAGATGTTTTGCATCTGGAGTTTTAAAGAATGAAAAAAATTGCACTTTGAATTCCGCTTTAGTTTCTCTAGGGGTTCTTTCAGAAAAGGCCATATACCATGTTAATGCCCTTTTCCTTAAGGAACCATCGAACTACGCCATCTGTCTGTCTTCATATGTGACTTGGTTTTCCTCCCATGTAGATTTGCAGATGAACCAATGTCATCTGGGATCCTTGTCGCCCTCATATAGAGGGATGTGTGCTAACCCATGATCCATGTCGGAGTCACTGGCACTGTCTTCTTTGGGAGGTGGCGGTGGGGGTGGTGGTGGGATTTTTTTATTATTTCTTTGTGCAAAACTATTGTCGACAAAACTCTCATTTTTGTCGGTCATCTTAGTTGTCGTTTCTTCTCCGACAAGTAGTCGGTCAGGGTCGACTTCTCCTGTTGATGTCTAACTACAATTATTTGTCTGCAGCTCCAAATTTTATGTATCTTACAAAGTTGTATTTGGCAGGGGGGGTGCTCCTTCGTGTGTCAGGTAAAGTAAGTGGGTACTTTGGTTGGAGGGTAACGCTTGAAGCGTGACCCAGTTTGTTCTTCTGATCGATGGATAAGTAGATGATTATCATCATTTCTCTCGTCGTCTGAGCAGCTCCATATAACAAAGTCACCAGCTCTTAGTTTGAGGTCCTTTTCGACAATGGTTTGTATCCTGGTACTCGGATTCGTTGGAGATAGAGGTCTTACCTCATGGAGAACTTCTAATTGGAGAGCTTCTCGCTGCTCTATTCACAAATATTCTTCCATAGGGGACGCTTCTTCTTCCACGCCTTCTTCTTGTCGGTCATGACCCAACTCTGGAGGATTTCTCTCTTCGTCTGTCACCCTAGTACTCATTCCTCTTTACAACACTATAACTCTTTCTCTTCTTTCTTCCCTTCTTTGCAACCTCTTCTCCCTCTCTATTTTCTGTAAGTTCGTCGTACCTTTGTGTGACACTGTCCTTTCTATTTCCTCTTTAGGCCGACTTCTCATTGCTGGTGAATGGTATCTCTTTGGTCGACTAGAATCCTCTCCACTTTACCCTGACATATGACTAGCTACCCCCTATTGCCTACCTGATGCTTTAGAAATCCTGAATAGTTTTTTTTACTTGCTTAGGAAGTATTCCCACTCGCTTTCGGTAATGAATTTCTCCCACTTCTTTTATTTCTCCACCCAGTTAGTATTTTGTGGTGGTTCGCATAGTAATGGACGAGGTTTAATGATATGACCCACTCCTTTCTCTATCAGGAACTTGAACAACAAGGTCGGTAAGGAACACAATAATTTCTTAATGAGGTCTGTGTCGAATTTCTTCTCGATGGTTTCCACTGAATTTCTTTCTTCTATAGCTTGTTCCTCGCAGAATTCGTCGGCAATCTTTTCAAACCACTCTGACAAGTTTGTCCTTCCCCCTCGAACTAGTTTTTCTAGCAGCTATTGATATTTAGTCACTTTCAGCTTTTTCATCTAGGAGTTTCTTCAAAAGCTGGGGCACTGATTCTACAAACTTCTGATGGGTTTCAGTAAAGAACCTTTCCTTTGCTTGAGCAGTCGTTAATCTGTTTCTTCGTGCATAATTTTGCAAGTAGTTTTCTATTTTACACTCCCACCAGTCCTTAATCTCCTGTTCTGATATCATCTACTTGTATACATCTTAGACATGTACCACCGGCAACGGAACCAATGTTGTAATCTCACAAATCACATAGGGTTACCAATAATACACATTAAAAGAATACATACATAGTAGCAACAAGAGACAAGAACAAGTAGGCATAATAATAGATTATATTATAACGAAAGGGTCCATACAATACAGAGAACTGAACTGAGTTCTCATATGGCTCAATAGCCTAATATATATGAATTACAAAACAGTTACAAATAACTACCTCTCGGTTTGGTCAACCAACACGACCTTATGTGGCCAACCTAATCTCTAATTAGTCGGCTATAGTTCTAGTCGGATTTACCGACTTGCTCCTCCAACACTTTGCTTAACCTCTGTGTAAATCAGCACCCATTGTCATTGTTTTACCGCTACGTTTACAGGACTTCCTTGCCATTGCAATACTTTGTGACAGCTTTCCTCCATGCGTTGTTTCATAGTGAACTCTGTCTGGAAACACAGTGGGGTTTTGGTTTGGTTCCATCGTGGTCTTGGTTGAGGGATTAAACCATATCGTCGAGGTTTCTAATAGTGGTTCTGCTATTTTTCTCGGGCATACTCTTTCTTGTGGCTAGTGTTTCTGTTCATGCCACCAACTACACGACTGAGGTCAAAAACACTCCAGCTAAGCTCCATAATTCTTTGTTTGTAATCACCGTAGGTTTTACTTCTTATGACCGGGTTCTATTCCAACTAAAAAATTAACAATTCTCTAATTGTTATGTAGGTTTTTCTACTGGATTTTTTTAGGAGTTGGGTAGCATAAAGATATTTACATTCTGCTTAAGCTTTAAAGGCTTCCTATGTTAGATATTCCTATATTCGGCCACGAACTTTCGTTTTTACAAGGTCAATGGAAGACTATGGGGTTTCCTATAATGGGTTAAATTTCAATTTTGTTTAAGTTTAACTTAATAGAAATATTTTATTGTAAAAAAATACTTGTGTTTATGAATGGATGGTTTAATAATTTAGAAGAGGTTTTATTACTGTTTAAGTCCATAATTTTTTATTTTATTTAGAAAGAGGAAAAATGTTCAGGATATTGGTTTTAAAATAGAGTTTGAGTTCTTCTCTGTCAGTAAAGATTTGTTTAAGGAAATAAATAAAAGAGAAGAATTTTTACTGTGTAAATGGATTAAGAAATTTTTAAAATGTCTTTTCTTAAATTGTCTTAGTTTATAATCCATAAACAGTTTTAATACTATTTCAGTGAAATTTTTATTTAATTCTGTGCATTTATAATATAGATAAGTGTATTAGTATAAATGAAGAATTGTTGCTTAAAGAAAAATTATGGGTAAAACTGCAATAACCCTAGCCTGGAAAAGAGATAGTAAAATAATGCTAGTTGATAGTTTTTCTTAGATTTAGGGTTTGTATTTTTATTTTAAATTTAAACCCTGCATTATTTTTGTTAACTATAATATGGTTATTATTTGATGTTTACCTACAATATTAATGAAATTTGCTTAGATAATTATGCTAACCTAAATGGTTACTATATCTTATATATACTGTTTACTCGCTATTCCTGCTTATTTAATTTTTTGTTCTTATAATGTTTAATAGTTGTGTATACTTATAATAATTGGGCCTATAGCTAGTAATTTATTTACTATGTAAAAAGGATCACCATTACACAAACTATGTAATGTTTTTTTTTTAAATATTTCTTGGAAAATAGTTCATGTCTAACTTCTTTAACATGTGCATGCTAACTAAGGAACTCTTGAACATTCTTACAAAGAATTTGTAAAAAGTAAATAAAAATAATCCTACATTCTTCATTTGATTTATCCATCAGAATCTAATCTAACCTACTATACTAGAGTACTACCTTCTTGAAGGTGTGGTAAAATACAGTTAGGTATTTTATCCATCAGTAAAATTTGAAATTACTCTAATAATTTATCCTAATCCTTGTCTAATCCGGAATTTGTCTATCTTTTCACAGTAAAAGATTTCCTTCAATAATTCTAATAACAGATGAAGCAGACACATAACATATTATTTCCTAAATGCATTCCTTCTTGTTCCTAAGTATGCATAAAGAAATTAGAAATAACATGTAGAACCTAGAAATGTAGCAGAGGAGACAACAACTCAAGGAGCCTACTCCTCCCAACCAATTCCTGAAGATAGCTGAACTACAAATCTTAGGACCCTCGAGCTTGTCTACTAGTCCACCTAGTTGAAAGCACTGGGTGGAAGAACTAGTTTAGAAACCTTTGAAACTCTATTGGGTAATCAACGGTAATATGTTCTATTTGTAGCAATATGAACTTAGCTTAAATCATATGTACTAGTTCAGAACTTCAGCACTTTTCATTCAAAAACTTCTGCTAATCCCCTCCATCGAATTTCTTGTGCACTAATTTCACTCAGAAATTTCATAAGTAAAGAATGAGCACCTCAGCTGAATTCAATGGGAAGTTTTATTAGCATGCCTAGGTATTTTGGGTCAATTTTCACTTAATGAGCCACCTGCTCTTGTTCCACTTTCTTGGGGAACATGACCACAAAAATAGGGATGTTGCCTCCTGCAACAGCTAGAAGTAGTTTGAGGATGCTTCCAAGTGTCAATTTGCTCTCAACCTAGCCTATTCCACCAAGTGGCCTATAAAACACTCATTTAACAGCCTCCTTAAGCTGTTGTCTCAACTTGAATTTATTAATGAATAAAATATTCAACAATTACATGCAATTATCCTTGACCCCACTTGGTCATTAATTACAAACTTTATAATAAAATTATAGCATAATGTCTCCTAAAACATAAAATGTTTTTGCAAATTTGGGGTATGTGACATACACATCCCCTTAAATATAACATCTTCCTTGATGTTATTTTATTCTTTGTCCTCATAGTTGCTCTGGAATAGAATTGGATATGCAACCCGCATATGACTCTCCAATTCCTAGGTGGCTTCTTCTAGACTAAGGTGCTTCCATTGCACCTTCACCTGTCCAATGGTGCAATTCCGAAGCAAGATCTCCCTCCTTTCGAGGATACAATCTGGTTCCACTAGAAAATCTCCTTCGGGTTCCACTTGCACACCATTCCAATTTATAACATGATTAGAATCATGTACATATTTTTTTAATGCAGAGATATGAAAAACATTATGAAACTTCAAATTTGGTGGTAAAGCCAGTTGATATGCCACCTGTCCCATTCTGGACAGTATTTCAAAAGGCCCATCATATCGGGGTGCCAAATTAGCACAACTTCCTAGTTTCAAAGAACTCTTTTTAGGACTTACCTTTATAAAGACATGTTCACCCACCTGGAACTATTTATGAGTTCGTTTAAGATTTGCTTGACTTTCCTGTTTTCCTTGAGCAACTTTTAAGTTACCTTTCACCTATTTTACAATTAAAACCATCTCATTTAGTAGTTCAGGTCCTAGTACTAACCTATCAACTGGGTTACTCCATGAGATGGGGGTATTGCACTTTCTGCCATAGATAATTTCAAATGGGTTGTATCTTGCTGAAGCTTGGTAGTGATTGTTGTAAGCAAACTCTACCAGGTGTAAATAATCTTCCGATTTTCCTGGATGTTCCTTAACATACATTCTGAGCATATCTTCCAAAACTTGATTCACCCTTTTAGTCTATTCATCCATCTAGGGATGAAAAGAGGTACTGAAATTTAAAGTAGTATTCAGGCCTTTAAATAAAGACTTCCAAAAATTGCCAGTAAACTTAGGGTCTTTGTTTGAAATTATAACTTTCGGTATCCCATGTAAATGAAATATTTGTTTCATGAATATATCAGTAATATTAGTAGCCTTTTAGGTGGTATTTACAGGTATAAAATGAGCTACTTTACTAAGTTTATCAACAACTACCATTATCGAATCATTCAGATTCTGATTTCTAGGTAGACTTGTAATAAAATCAAGACTGATTATTTCCCATTTCCAGCTAGGGATGGGTAATGACTGTAGTAAACCGGTTGGATGTTGGTGTTTAGCCTTAACTTGTTGACATTCAAAACACTTGGAAATGTATTCTGCCAGTTCATTCTTCATGTTTGGCCAAAAACAATCCTTTCGTAACATGATTATATTCTTCTAATAGCCAAGATGTCCTGAGTAAGGAGTCTTATGAATTTCATTTAAAATCAGTAGCTTAATTTTTGGTACATTAGGTATATACAACCTATTTTTATATAATATTAATCCTTTTTCATTTATATTATACCCTGTACTTAAACTTTCAGTTAAATTTTCTGCTACTTTTGCTAGTAATTCCTGATAATTTTCATCCAATTTTACTCCTTCCTCTAGCTGTTCTTCTAAATCTGTTTTATAAGTGTTGACTACTGCTACAAAATTTAGCCTTGCATTTCTACTTAGAGCATCAGCAACCTTATTTTATTTTCCCTTAATATGTTGGATCTTGAAATCGTACTCGCTAAGGAAATATATCCACCTAGCTTGCCTTGCGTTTAAGTTAGGTTGATCCAACAAATATTTTAATCCTTTATTATATGTCATTAATATAAATTTTTTTCCGATTAAGTGATGGCATCACATCTTCAAAGCATGTATGATGGCAGCCAACTCTAAATCATAGGTTGCATAGCTTTTCTCATGAATTTTAAGCTTCCTAAACTCATATGCAATTATGTGTCCTTCTTGAGTTAAGACCCCACCTAGACCATCATTGCATGCATCGGTGCATACTACAAAGTCCTCATTAGGATCAGCAATTCTTAAGATTGGTGCAGTAGTTAATAATGTTTTTAACTTTTTAAAACTTTCTTCACACTTATGATTCCACTCGAATTTCTTCCCTTTCTTCTGTAAACTTAAGTCATGGGATTGGCGATTCTTGAGAACCCCTTAATGAATGTTCGATAGTATCCTGTAATCCACATAAATGACCGCACATCAGTTACATCCTTTGGGACTGGCCATTCTTCAATTGCTTTTATCTTTTCTAGATTAACTAAGATCCCTTATTTAGTTACTACATGGCCCAAGTACTGTATTTTATCCTTAAAAAAATCACACTTACTAAATTTAGCATAAAGCTGATGTTCTCTCAATTCTTGTAAAAATAATTTTTAACTGCTCCTCGTGTTCTTCTTCAGACTTAGAATAAATTAGAATATTGTCAATGAATACGAATACGAATTTATCAAGGTACTTATGCAATACATTATTCATTAAGCACATGAAGACAGTCGGGGCATTAGTAATCTCAAATGGCATAACAATAAACTCATAGTGACCATATCTAGTCCTAAAAGCTGTTTTAAAAATATACTCATCTTTTATTTAGACCTGTTGGGGCGCGCACCTTAATGGTCCTTAATTTTGGTAACTCCGTGGTTTTTTATGGAAGTTTGTAAGTGAAGTTGCGACTCAAAATAGTCTTAGGGGTGTCGGGGTTGAGTCAAAGCCCTCTTTTTGTAATTAGCCCATGGTTTAAGCCCATGGTTTTGTAATAAGTGCACTTGTATAAATAGGCACTTGTGTAAAAGAGTCAGGTTAGGCTTTTGATGTAAAAGGATTTGATGCGAAGCTAAGGCCTAGTTTTGTAAGAAAGGTTAAGTCCCAGCTGTGTGCATGGACGACCTCTGTAGCTGTGTGCACAGAGGGTTTTTGGTGATAAGGAAGAACTGCAGCTGTGTGCGTAGCTTTGAGGAATTGAAGGGATCTGCAGCTGTGTGCGCAACTTTGAGGAATTGAAGGGATCTGCAGCTGAGTGTGCAGATCAAAACTGTGGTTGTTGTAAAGAGTTGAATAAAACACAGTTCTGTGGACGTAGCCCCTACACTGGGGGTGAACCACGTTATATCTTGTGTTGTGGTTCTTTTGTGTTGTTTCTGTTATGTTCTTTTATGCATTGATAAGTAGATAATTGATAAAGTAAGATCACTGCTAAATATTAACTTCGCTGTGAATTCCCAGCTAAGGGTTAAGCAAGAAACTGTTTGTTTATCTAACTCCGAAGCTATATAAGTGAATGTCGAAGCTCTACATTGTATGATTATTATTTGTTAAAGGATAAAGGTACAGTAATATCCCTCTTTTGCTTGCATAAACCTGATTCTGCGGCACCCCATAGCTGTTTCGGGTGAGACTGCAACCTGTTCGCAGGTTGTTGCCAAAAGGGCCAACACTGTGGGTCTTTTGTTGGTGCGAAGACAAAAGTATAGAACCTGGTTCTGCCCTAAGCCCAACAAATTGGTTTCGTTGCCAGTTGAACTCAGTATCTTCTTGAGAGGGATCTACGTCGTATCTGGAGGCCCTCAGTAAAAGAAATCGGTGACTGGATCAAAGAGACTTATCTAAAATTTGCTAAACAAAGAGACTTATCAGACGAATTTTTACAAAGGTACATTTTTTCTGATGTTTACGAAATTTTCTTTGGTAGTATCCACATAGAATTGCACCAGTGGTTATCCAGGTTGACAGAGAGGAAGACGAACTTCCAAGAAGGTCAGTTTCCTGATTGGACCCCCGCAAGAATCAACATATTGAAAAGAGTAAACAACGCGATCTCTCGAGTTGTTGATTTCTGGAGGACGCGAACCCTTGAAGCATTTATGACGGAGTTTTCCATTGACACAAGTACCTCTTTTAGCGAAGCTGAAAGACAGTTTTTCAAAGGACCAAGGGGTAAGTACTTGAATTCATTTAATTTGAAAATTTAAATGCTATTGGCTAAAAAAGGTATATTGCTCATTGAATCAGACTGTTAGATTTAGTAGTACTAAATTATGTTTGGAAGCGAAAGTGACTTCGACGAGCAAAGTGGTAAAAGATACAAGAGGAATTTTGCATCCTATACCTTAGGTCAGAATACCGAGTATAAACCTGTAAGTCCAGCATATTTGGAGCCCGAAGAAACCCTCCAGTAACCCCGCAGCGAAGATCTGTTATCCCTGAGGACCCTTCGCAGTCTAAAAGTAACCCTAGCCTGAGTATTCCTATCGCAGGTCAGTCTACCCCAGTAAGTTCCCCCCCGCCTACTCCCAGTCCCCCTCCCCCCCCCCCTATACCCTCTATGGCCCATATGAATGATGACATCAAGATCCTTGTCTTCAAAGGAACTGGATCAGAGGATCCAGAACAGTTTTGGTTCTTATGCGAAGCAGTATGGACTGGTAAGAACATTATGGATGAAGATATAAGAAGAGCGCAGCTGGTCACTTCTTTTAGAGACCGCGCTTTGACCTGGTTTATGAAGTTTTCCAGCACTCAGAACCATGTCTTGGCTGATATTAAAGCAGCAATGATCAAAGAGTCTGAGAAGCCTAAATCCGAGTCACAGTGTATAACTGAACTGAAAGAGATTCAGCAGAGGTGAGAAGAATCAGTTTGGGACTTTGATCAGAGGTTCAAAGTTCTGCTAGATCAAGTTAGTTTCACTATTGGACTAGCGCAGCATAAAGAATGGTTCATTGAAGTGTTATTACCACATATAAGAACCCCACTCATGCAACAGAAGGTTGCTGATCAGTAAGAGGCTTTGGATATTGCCATGAAATTGGAAACAGCTCCTGTCGAAGATAATTCTGGCATAGCCCAAATACAAGCGTAGTTGGCAGAAATAGTTTTGGAGCTTCATGACATGAAGAAGGGGAAGTCTATTCGTGAAGAGGTTTGGTGTGCACGATGTAGGATAGAAGGTCATGACAAGGAACAGTGTCCTGCGTTACGAAGTTACCTGAATACTGGTGCGCCAAACCCATTTAACCCTAATGTTTTATATTGTGACATCTACAGAACAACTGGTCAGCATCGACCTGAGGACTGCTATCTGTTGCAGCGATATGTCCAGGTACCTAAGAATCCTTATTGAAAGTTCTGTAAGTCAGTAGGACACAACGAAGAGGAGTGTCACAGCTTTGACCTCATGAGAGAGCGTACCTATGATGCTTATAGGGTACAAAATGATGCACAAGGAAATGATGGATATGGTTACCACGGAGGTTGAGGTACTTTTGGAGGTCATGGTCGTGGTGGTATGGCCGGATGAGGTCGAGGCCAGGTTGTTTGCTATAACTATAATCAGGCAGGACATGTAGCTCAAGATTGTTGGAACCCAACTAGGACATGTCGATATTGTAGAGCAGTAGATCATGTCATTGAGCAATGCCCATAGTTGATAGCTAAAATACAAGAAAGAAATAGCACTCATACTCAGAATATTTAGATGATTTCTGTGGAGAAAAGCCCTGTCCTAGNTAGAGCAGTAGATCATGTCATTGAGCAATGCCCATAGTTGATAGCTAAAATACAAGAAAGAAATAGCACTCATACTCAGAATATTTAGATGATTTCTGTGGAGAAAAGACCTGTCCTAGCCATTAACGTTGTTACTAGGAGTGGAGCTACGACGCAAGTACAGCCTAAGGAAAATTATCCTGTCGAGGCTTGGGTCCACAAGACCCCAGAGAAAATTCCAGCATTTGATGTGGGAAGAGAAAAATAGAAATTTATGGAAGCTAAGAAAGACTTTGTTGATCCGAGCACATCGGTAGCACCTGTGCAACAGCATCAACAGCAGCAGTCACAGTCCCAAGAAGCTTCGACGGATAAAGTAAGTACACTATCATCCTTTTTACAGAGTTGTATGAAGCTCTTAAGAAATCAGAATGCTTTAAATGAGTTGCATAAAGTTATCGCTTCTTGCGAACCTTAGCGAAGCTCTGGTAAGGAAAGAACTATTAATAGAGTCAAAAGAACTGGAAGAGAAATGAGACTGCATGCTCAGATAGGAGAGTATGACATGACTGAAATCATTTTAGACTTGGGATCAGAAGTAAATGTCCTCACTAGGCAGACATGGGAACAAATGGAAAAACCTACCCTTGAATGGTCCCCTATACAGTTAAGATTAGCCAATCAGCAGAAGATTATGCCCCTAGGAAGACTCCCTGGTGTACTAGTGGATATAGATGGAGTTAACACTTTAGCTGGTTTTGAATTCATTGAGATAATTGATGATAGAAATCCCTATCCAACCTTGTTAGGAATTGAATGGGAAATAGATAATGCTGCATTCATTAACCTTAAGAAGAGACAGATGACCTTCGAAGGGAAAGGTTTGAGAGTCATAGAACCCTTGGACCCTTCTCAAGGAGAAAGGTACACAAAGCCAGTTAGAAATGAAGATCAGGATGTTTTGGATCATATCTACAACATCACAGCTAAGGAAGAAGATTATGTTGATCCTACTACCGAAGGTATAATGGATTGGCAGTGTGACAGCTCTTGCATGACTGATTCAGACGAAGGCTTAGAAAACTGGCAGAATCGACTTTATGAACTACATGGACATTGATGTGCAAGAATTACCAAATATCTTAGATGGCTTGGCTCATAGACACGAGACTTGCCTACCCTTGATGGCTTGACCGACCCAGAATATTTTATTATCCAATTCTCAGAGCAAGTACCGGATTCATAGAGAATGGAGACTCTAGATTCAGCATTCAAAGCCACAACAGCTAGATGGTGGAATGGTCATAAAAAGTACATTCATAGTTGGGATGCTTGTCAAAATTTCCGTCGCCTAAGATTCATGGATCAACCTCAGGAGGTGCGAAGTAGGTTTAATGGTAAGACTAGCCCTCAGGAACATTTGGAGCAGTGCTATGAAGCATGGAAGCATGTACCTCGTCAAGAATGGGTACATAGGTTTGTGCACAGCCTGGAACCTATAGCAAAGCACTCGTATGTGGAGGTGGAGCTTCGCCATGGTACTGTAAATTAGGATAGTCTTGTTGATAGTTTTGTGCTTACATTTTCTATTAATGAGGTTTTCCCTGCTTTAGACGCAACTATTCGGTCGATCCATACTAAGGTGTTTGATGATAAAGAAATAGTTGAGTACCAACCTGATTGGAAGGAACAAGAAGCTAATGCAGTTGAATGTTATAACCTCGAAATTGATGAGGATGATGATCTGTGCAACATTAACATTCCTGAGTCAGAAGGACACTGTGAAGTACACGGACCAGCTGTCGCAGCACTTGAAGTAACTCATCCCTTGAAGACAAGGCAAGTAAACATCGGCTCAAAATAATATCCCAAGTACGCTACCATTGGAGATTATTGGGATGGAGAAATTGTGAGCAAGGTGACCCAACTTCTCCATGAGTATCAGGATTTATTTTCGACAAAGTTCTCGGAAAAGAAAGGAATCATTGAGGCAGTGGAAGACATTCTATCGTGGGTCGAATTTCGAAGCTCTGTCGAAGTTAGGGTCAAGAAGTATCGAATGTCCTTATTTTGGCGCAGCCAGAGTTACTGGGTGTGCCGAAGGAGGAAATATGTGTCGAAGCTTAAAATCCGACCATTGAACAAAATAAAATTTGGTGGCGCCGGTACGGTAACTTCATTAACTGCTTATAATGACAATATTTTTGGGAAATCTAGCGCTGTTTGGACAAAATATACCAGATTTGGTGTCTTTAATGCACAGTTATTGCAGAACTTGGTCATTGGATTCTATAAGGAGACACCCTGGCCTCCGACCCCCGCATTATGTATTTTTTTGAGTTCTATAGTGAAGTCCATGTCTGTTGAGCGCGAAGTCCAGGAATTGTTGCAAGAATTCGAGCAGAGGGGTCTGCAAAACCTTATGAGCACCCCGCCTGCATCTCCACCTCCTGAAGAAACTTTCCCAGCACCGACTCAGCCGATGCAGACACGATCTTCCAGGAAAAAGTTTAAACCCGAAGTACGCTCTAAGCGGAACGAAGATAGACACAAGCAATCAGGGAAAACACCAGAGGATCCCACAATGAATCCACTTGGTTCAGCAGAGATCCCACCTGAAGGGGATGACGACATTGCACCGTAGCGTCCACCATATCTTCAGCCAATTCAACCAGGAGTTCCACCCCCTCGACGGAACGCTAAGTTCACTTTACGCACCCCTTCATTGCCACAGGGTGTGCAGTTGGTCAAAACCATGAAAGGGAAAATCGATCGGCTCAAGTATGCAGACCACGACACAAATGATTGTGGGAATTTTCCACAGTTCGCACCGGGAACATAATTGCATTTCGTCAAATATCCGGAGACTAGAGTGACATTACTGGAAGTAAAACAGTGGGATGTTGGCTTGGATAAAGCTGGTTTGTTGAAGATGCTCGATGTTCCCCACTTTGGTCGTAGCACACAGGTCACCATAGTGGTCAAGAAACTCTTGGCATTAGTGCATGATGGGCACCTATGGATAGGAGACCAGCGAATTCCTATTATGGGAGAATTGATTCATAGGATCACAGGCTTGCCAAAAGAAGTGCCTGACCCTGGAATTGAATTTCTTTCAAAACACGAAGATACGAAGTTGGCACAGAGCATGAATTAGGATCGCTTCGGCCTGACGAAAGGAAAGCGAGGGTATCAAACTTTGACAATTGGGCAATAGAACATTTGATTCGTAGCTGAGCTCTTAGCATGCAAGCTAATGAGGAAGTGTAGACCAAATGAAGTGTGTGCCCCGATTGTCAGTCTTCCTGCGAACTGTGCCAAAGGATACAGTTACAACTGGGCAGCGTACATTGCGAAGGAATTCCTTGAAGATGCCCGTGATGTGTAGGAGAAAGGTAGACCCTTTCACTACTCATGGATGATAATTCTTATCGCACTGATAGGATGGAAAGAACCTATCGAGGCACAGTTTGTTGCTGTGCCTCCTAGCATGCCTGGCGCAGCAAGGTACGCATCCCTTTGGGTGTCGCAAGATAAAGAATCCTAGCAGATGACGAACTATGTGTTTGCCTTTTATATGATGAGTATCTCAGATGAGATTATGAAGACACCATGGCTCAGTAATGATCTATTCTCTCAGTAAGAATGGAGTGGCCAACTTCAGGGCCGACATGCACAATGTCTTCATCCAGGCTTGCGCAGATAAGAAACATGCATGTTGGAAGTTGCCATACGTGGTGACCAAGGAAGACATCTTTGCAGTAGTTTAGAAATGGCCGGCTGAATGGATGAAGGACGCAGGGAAAAAGCCCAACATTCCAGTCCCTCCAGTTACTAATGTGGGCGCAGGGCCTAGTCAGACACAGCAGCAAAACCCACTAGAAGACAGTACAGAACAAAGTGAGTCACAACAGAGTGAAGGTGACCAGGGTGGAGATAGTGGAGCTGACGAAGAAGAAGAAGAATCTATCAAAACTTTCTCAAACCCTAATCGGCCAGATAAGCGCAAGTCACCAAACTTAAAAAAAGTGACTAAGCCTCAGTCTAGAAAAAAGTTGAAGGCGTCAAAGGGAAAAAATATTGTAGAAGAATCTTCTGTCATGTTGGAAGAGCTTGATTAGGCTCTGACAAAGTCTATAGAAGTGCTAACTAGCAAATGGTCGCAGTTTGTAGATACGCATCTTGATGCCCTCACCGGGGTAGCGAAGCGGATTTTAGAACTAAATGAGTTAGTAGAAAAATCAGCGACTGGCACTGCAGCAAGCAGTGCCCCTGTAAGTGCACAGTCGGATACAAGGAAATGGAAAACTAGAGATAACAGGGGACAAGTGTCAAGTGTAGCACTCATACTAACTGACGCAGCGTCTCGCTCGGAGATGAGCATGACCGTTGGGATAGACTACACCAAGATGTCTATCACAGAGCTCCACCTTTGTCAACTGGAAATCATGAAGGAGATCCAAGCACGAGACCACTACTTGCAAATACAATTGGAACATACCATGAAGCAGAGTGAGAGCCTCGCAGCACAGTTTAATGAAGCGGAGCAGAGGAAGAAGGATGCAGAACGTAAGCAGGCTACACTGGTGTGAGTATTGGATGAGGCATGTCAGAGTCTTCCTGACTTTGACATACAGGCCGAGGAAGAGCCGGAGCAAAGAATTGCTAAGATCAAAGACTATGCACAACAGTCTCGCAGTGAGATTGAAAAGATAAAAGAAGAACATCAGGCTCAGATTGTGGAGCTTCAACTACGCATCACGCCAGAGAGTCCACCAGAGGTCAGGGAGCAGCGTCGCAGAGATATTCAGGCTTCAGCACTAAAGATCTCCGATCTTGTGAGCAGTGCAGCAAAACTACTAGAGGAAAGTGTCGATGCCTAGACAACACTGCAGGAAAACCCAGAAGTAGAACAGCTGCAAGAAGCCATCAAACAGCGACAAGCAGAGATGGACGCAGTAAAAGCAGAAATTAAGACTCTACCCCCTATGTAGAAGATGCTCAAGGTAAAGCAAAGTAATGAACGTCAGCAGGAAATTGAGTCGTACATAACGAAAGCAACACTGTTGGAAAATTCTATGCATCCCCTTATCAATGAGGCCTTGGAGTTGAGCACTGCTGCGGACAGCCAGCTCAAAGTTCTGAAGGAGTATGATGCAGTTGCCCAGGAAAATGCCAACGACGCATCAGCAGCCACATTACAGGATTTGGTCGAGAAGGAGAAAGCAGACGACAATATCATACGTGGCCTCAACAAGCAATTCACTATCTTCGCCAGCAAGGTTCTCCCACCCGACAAGCAGCAGAGTGTCCCGAGACGGGACACTAGTGAGTCTTAGGGGCCTATTGGGGCGTGCACCTTAACAAACCTTAATTTTGGTAACTCCGCGGTTTTTGTGGAAGTTTGTAAGCGGAGTTGCGACTCAAAATAGTCTTAGGGGTGTCGGGGTTGAGTCAAATCCCTCTTTTTGTAATTAGCCCATGGTTTAAGCCCATGGTTTTGTAATAAGTGCACTTGTATAAATAGGCACTTGTGTAAAAGAGTCAGGTTAGGCTTTTGATGTAAAAGGATTTGATGTGAAGTGAAGGCCTAGTTTTGTAAGAAAGGTTAAGTCCCAGTTGTGTGCGTGGATGACCTCTGCAGCTGTGTGTGCAGAGGGTTTTTGGTGATAAGGAAGAACTGCAGCTGTGTGCGCAGCTTTGAGGAATTGAAGGGATCTATAGCTGAGTGCACAGATCAGAACTGTGGTTGTTGTAAAGAGTTGAATAAAACACAGTTCTGTGGACGTAGCCCCTACACTGGGGGTGAACCACGTTATATCTTGTGTTGTGTTTCTTTTGTGTTGTTTTTATTATGTTCTTTTATGCATTGATAAGTAGATAATTGATAAAGTAAGATCACTGCTAAATATTAACTTCGCTGTGAATTCCCAGTTAAGGGTTAAGCAAGAAATTGTTTGTTTATCTAACTGCGAAGATATATAAGTGAATGTTGAAGCTCTGCATTGTATGATTATTATTTGTTAAAGGCTAAAGGTACAGTAATATCATCTCTTCTGCTTGCAGAAATCTAATTCTATGGCACCCCATAGCTGTTTCAGGTGAGACTGCAACCTGTTCGCAGGTTGTTTCCGAAAGGGACAACACTGTGGGTCTTTTGTTGGTGCGAAGACAAAAGTATAGAACCCGTGTCTGCCCTAAGCCCAACAAGACTTGGTGATAACCAGATCGTAAGTCAATCTTTAGAAAATACAGTTTCTCTATGCAGCTAATCAAACAAATCATCTATGTGGGGTAACGGGTATCTATTCTTAATGGTCATTTTATTTAGTTGACAGTAGTCAATGCATAAGCGTAGAGTACCATCCTTCTATTTAACGAAAATAATAGGTGCTCCCCAAGGAGACACACTGGGTCTTATATACTTTTTATCAATAATTTCCTTTAACTGTGATTTTAATTCATTTAGTTCCAATATATTCATTCGATAAGAGGCCTTTGAGCTAGACACTACACTAGGTACCAAATCAATAGTGAAGTCTAACTCCCTTTTCGAAGGCAGTCCTGGAATTTATTCCGGAAATACATCCAAATACCCCCTCAGGATTGGAATATCTTTCAGTTTTAATTTATCTTCATTATTAGTATATTCTTCGTTAATTACAGTTATAGCAAAGGATTTACAACCCTTCCTAACAACTCTCTTTAATTGCAAAGTAGATATTTGTCTGATAGCTATTTTCCTAGGGTTTCCTATTATGGTTACTGTTTCTCCTTCATTATTTACGCAAGTAAAAGTTTTATTGAAATAGTTTAAAACTACTCTATGTTGTTCTAACTAGTCCATACCAATTAACATGTCATAAGAGCCTAAAGGAAGTACATTAATCTTCATAGAGGTTTCAAACTGATCCATACTTACAGTACAATATTTTACAAAACTAATCACTTTTATTTTTGCTCCATTAGCTAGTTGAACTAACCATGACTTTGCAAACTTTTCTACTGATAACTTACATTTTTCTACTAAATTGGGAGAAATATAACTCGAGCTAGCCCCTAGGTCAATTAAGATATAAATGGGTGTTTGATTCAGCTTACCTTCTACTTCCACCATGGAAGTTTGATAATCCTCCTGCCTATTTTCCAGTGCCGAGTTGATCCTGGGCATTGTCCTTGCTAAGTCACCAATAGTCATCTCCTCCTGCACCATATGTATGTTGCTCACAGTCTTCTTTCTGTTAGGGAAGACTGATGCATAATGAGGTCCATTACACTCTCAACACTTTAATGGTTCTTTACATTTATTATTGTTAATGTAGTTGTTGTGATTATTAGAATATTCTTTATTTCTAGAGCCATTAGGGTTTGACTATGAATTACCTTTATTTCCTTGGAAATTATTATTAGGAAAATTACATGTGTTATTATTCCTAAAATTGCGGTTTGGTGTGAAACCCTTCTTCTTCTGTTCAAACTTATTAGACCTCTTACCCTTCTAGTTTGACACGCTTTCCTTTTTGCGGTTCTGCTCATAGCAATAATTTTCCTTTCGTATAGCCTCCTTAAGGGTTTTTGGATCATCATATTCAATTATGTCTTTAATGTGAAAAGGTAAACAACTTAGAAACCGTTGTACCTTAGGATTCTCATCCACAATGTAAGGCACATAACGTGGCAAACTTAAAAATTTACTATTTAATTCTTTCATGTTCGTAGTTCCCAACTTCAGTTCATAAAACTCCTTAGCTCTCTCTGTGTAGTACTGTTCCAACAAAAAATTCATTTTAAAGCATTTCTTAAAGGTACTCCAATTAATGTTATTTTCCCTAATACCTTTTACTCGTTTTAAATCCTGCCACCAAATGTCTGCCTTTCCAGTTAAGTTGTAAATGGTCATCCTTGCTTTTAGCTGGTTAGACTAATTATAGATTTGAAAATACTTCTTCATTCCAGACATCCATGATTCAACTTCCTCTCCTTTCTCAGTTTCACCATTGAAAGTTGGTGGTTTTATCTTCTTAAATTCTCCTGGAATTTCTTCATAAGGCTTAAATTTTTTTTTTCTTGAATGGTAATTATCCTCGCTGCTATCACTAGTGTACTGGCGATTTTTCTTGCGTGAATCACCATAAATTTTAGAGGACGAGCTACTTTCAAGTTTAGACTGTTTGGACTTTTTACTTTTGTGTTGGTAGGACATATTTTCAGATCTTATCTGTTTATCTTTTTCTTCAAGTTTGCCATTAGTATCTGGTTTAGATACTCTTGAGCTCTTAGAATTCTTTCATTTTCCTTTTTAACTGTTTCCATTTTAGTTCTTAATTCTTTAACAATTTGTAATACTTCTGAAGAATTGCTAGTTATTTCTTCCTAAACTGGTTCTCTTCTAGAATTTATTTTTTCATTAAACGGGGAATCCTCATCTGCATATTCCTTGAGTCTTTCCATACTTGCAGTTCTAGCTCAAAAAACAATTCTGGTAATAAAATTTTAGAAAGAAAAATAATAATAATTAGTATGTGTGCATTTTATTTACTATTTGTCTATGCAGGTTGAGTCACATTCAAGCCTAGTGTCTGAATGTGTGCTCTGATACCACATGTAATACTCCAAATTTTCATAAAAATTTAAAATTTTTTCCTATGACATTAAATGTTTACAATTGTCACATAAGAGGGGCATTTAACCGTTAACAGCTAACATTGATGTTGATGTCGAAGAAACCACAATATCGAAATGACCGAGTCGACGTTTTGGATCCATATCAGGATCCATCTTCAGGACAATGTTGAATGTGAAGAGAGTGAGAATCATTGATAAATACTGGAACCGGGTAGAAAAAGTCTAAGGTCGGCTGTGGAGGCTAGGGTTTGCTAGGTTAAAAAAAAATTATTTTATTTTAAAATCAAGAATGTGCAGAAAATCTATTCTTCAAACCTATTTTTCGGAATAAGAAAATGTTTATAATGTTAAAATTTTCATACAATGGCTAAATTAAGACAATATTAAAAGTTTTATTAAAAACTTAATGAAAAACTAAATTCAAAATGTCAAAAAATATTTATTAATAAATATTTATTATTAACAAATTTTAAAATGATTATTAATGTGCTTAAACTTAGGGAAAATTTTAATTTTCTTCTATTTTATTTTAATTTTAATTTTAATTCTTAAATTTAATGAAATGTGAAAGCAATCATTTAAGTTAATTTTAGGAATCTTAAGGGTCTAAAAGGTCAAAAAGTTGATTTTAATTTTACTTTAAAATTCTTAAAGTTTTAAAATAAATTTTAAAGGTTAGAATGTTGATTTTCACTTATCTTAAAAATCCTAAAGTTTTTTAAAAATGATGGTCAATTTTAATTATTATTACAAATTTAATATAAAGTATAGTGAGTCCACTTCAAAATGTCAAAAAATATTTATTATTATTAATAAAACTTTATTATTAACAATTTTTATTTTAAATGATTATTGATGTGCCTAAACCTAGGGAGATTTTAATTTTATTCTACTTTATTTTAATTTTAATTATAAATTTTAATTATAAATTTTCATTTTTATTTCAATTTAACTTGTAATAAAATTTTAATGACATGTGAAAGCCATCTATTAGGTTAATTTTAGGAACCCTAAGGGTCTAAAAGGTCAAAAGGTTGATTTTAATTATACTTTAAAATTCCTAGAGTTTTAAAATGAATCTTAAAAAGGTTAAGATGTTGATTTTCATTTGTTTTAAACCTCCTAAAGTTTTAAAATTTTTTAATTGAACTTTCAATTTTAATTTTAAAAATTTTTGGGGTATTTTTAAAAATCAAGGTTTTAATTAAGGACACGGAAGGAGGACAAAGGAATAAAGGGAGAGGCTTGAAAGAGGAAAAAGGGGGAGAAGGAAAACGGTTAAGGGACAAAGTGGCCTATCCGATTGAGAATAGAGGGAAGCCAACTAGTGCTTACCTCAAGGCCCCCATCCCTATTTAGATTGTTAATAGGTTTGAAGAATAATCATTTTTAATAATCAATTTAAAATTTGTTAATAATAAAAATTTATTAATAAATATTTTTTGACATTTTGAATTTAGTTTTTCCTTAAGTTTTTAATAAAACTTTTAATATTGTCTTAATTTAGCCATTGTATGAAAATTTTAACATTATAAACATTTTCTTATTCCGAAAAATAGGTTTGAAGAATATATTTTCCGCACATTCTTGATTTTAAAATAAAATTAAAATTTTTTAACCTAGCAAACCCTAGCCTCCGCAGCCGACCTTAGACTTTTTCTACCCGGTTCCAGTATTTATCAATGATTCTCACTCTCTTCACATTCGACATTGTCCTGAAGATGGATCCTGATATGGATTTGAAACATCAACTCGGTCATTTCGATACTGTGGTTTCTCCGACAGCAACATCAATAACTAACCACCACAAAAATTTAGCAACAGAAACAGCTAACATATTAAAACTAACTAATTCCTTATTAAAGTATGTATCTGCATACTTACTTATTTTCTTTTATAAATCAATATTAAAAGTTGATTTAGCAGGTGATGATTTGAAGTAGCATGAGCTGAAACATCTGTTTTCTTACTATGTACTAAAGTTTGTTTTATTGTTTGTAAACATGAAGGAACTTCAGTTCATGTCTGAGGCTTACTTAGCTTTTATCTAATGTAGTGAAGTGATGCTTCTTTTACAGGTCTTTTTATAGGTAAGAGGTTTGGTAACCAGTTTCCGGATCGAGATTAATTATCTAAACTAGCATAAATAAAAATGCTAGTATATTTGTTTAGTTTACATCTTTGATCAAATAAAGGAGGTATCGTTGAAACTGTATAATTACTTTTTATTTAATTTCTTGTAAGCTTAAGTATTTGAAAAATTCCGAACATAAATCTAGATGTTCTTCTACCTAGATTCAATTATAATTTTTTCATCATACTTTCATTTATCTATCATCATATTAGGTCCTATATACAATTCTAGAGAAAGATAAATTTTGCATACTAGGTCATTTGATAGATTATTACCTATTACCACGGTAATTCATATGTATTTGTCTCAACAAATATTCAAATGTTATATAACTAGAAAAACCTAAGTCTAGGTATAGTTATAAGGTATAATGGTTGACATTCATACATACATGGAACTAATGATTTAATGCAGAAAACAGTTCTACTAACTGCTTTGTGTAAGGATTGAAGAGATCATTTCCTATAGAATCTATCCAACCTGGCCTTCGCATGACCTTCATCTAACAAGGAGATATTATGTAAAAATTGTTACCCTATAAACAAAAATAGGCTATAATACACTTACTAAGAATCATGTTAAGTATCTCTCTATACTTGCAACCTTATACATATAAGCATTTTTAACCAATGTATTATCATAGGTTTTTGAAAGGTCTTTTTGCAAGTCCTAATATTTATCATAAGGGTGTTTGTTTATAATGTTAACAAGGTTAAAAGTATTTTGCACATACAACTATCAATTACAAGGTCTTCATTCTATAACTATAATTCCTATTTAAGCAAAGGTTATAATTATCATACATTTTTAATTTACATTATTCGTCCTAATGAATATAAAGAAATCAATCGATTTTTGAATGGGTTTATAACCAAGGATTATTAAAAATCCTTTTGTTTTGCAGGCTTCTCCAAGGATCTCGAAACTATAGAGAAAGACCCATAATTCCAATACATATTGATATTCCACGTGGTTGATGGTTATAGGATAGGGTTTTTACTTTTGGAACCTCACTATAAACATCCCCAAAACCCTAAATTTTCACACTTTTCCTATCTTTCACTACTGTGGAGAGTGCCGCCAACTTATGGCCTTATGGCCATTGATTCTTTTGCTTAACCTCTGTGTAAACCGGACACCATTTTCATTGTTTTACTGCTACATGTACAGGCCTTCCTTGCCATTGCAATACTCTGTGAGAGCTTTCCTCCGTGTGTTGTTTCAAACTGAACTCTGTCTAGAAACACAATGGGGTTTCAGTTTGGTTCCATCGTGGTCTTGGTTGAGGGCTTACACCATATCATCGAGGTTTTTGGCAGTGGTTCTTCTAGTTTTTCTCGGGCATACTCTTTCTTGTGGCTAGGGTTTCTGTTCATGCCACCAACTACATGGTCGAGGTCAAAAACTCTCCAGGTAAGCTCCATAATTCTTTGTTTGTAATAATCTTAGGTTTTACTTCTTATGACTGGGTTCTATTCCAAGTAAAAACTTAATAATTCTCTAATTGTTATGGAGGTTTTTCTATAGGAATTTTTTAAGAGCTGGGTAGCATAAGAAGTCTCAGGAGAAAGGTCTCCACACTCTACAACCTACCAGTAAGCCTCCTTTATATCGTAGGTTCCTTCTGCGATGGGTGTAAGGGGTTTTTGGTTGATACTATTCCACCAAGACGTGACTCCTATTTTTGGTTATAATGAAGTCTCTTTGTTTGGAAAGGCCATGTGGCCATGACTGGAATGTTTTGATGAAAAAGTTGTGAAGCCTTTTCGGCTTTAACTTGATTATAGGAAATTATTCTGGACAGGCTTTAAAGCCGTGACTTTTGTGGGATTTTTAAATGTGTTTGGATAGGGTTTTAAGTATCTTTACATTCTGCTTAAGCTTTAAAGGCTTACTATGTTAGATATTCCTGTATTTGGCCATGAACTATGGTTTTTACGTGCTCGATGGCAGACTGTGGGGTTTCCTGTAATGGGTTAAATTTCAATTTTGTTTAAGTTTAACTTAATAGAAATATTTTACTATAAAAAATTACTTGTGTTGATGAATGGATGGTTTAAGAATTTAGAAGAGGTTTTATTACTGTTTAAGTCCATAATTTTTTATTTTATTTAGAAAAAGGAAAAATGTTCAGGATATTGGTTTTAAAACAGAGTTTGAGTTCTTTGTTAGTAAATATTTGTTTAAGGAAATAAATAAAAGAGAAGGGTTTGTTAATACAACCTGACTTTTTACTGTGTAAATGGATTAATTTTTTTTTAAATGTCTTAGTTTATAATAGATAAATAGTTTTAATATTGTTTTTGTGAAATTTTTATTTAACTCTGTGCATTTATAATATACATAATTGTATTAGTATAAATGAATATTTTTTTCTTAATGAAAATTTGTGGGTAAAACTACAATAACCCTAACTTGGAAAAGAGATAGTAAAATAATGCTAGTTGATAGTTTTTCTTAGATTTAAGGTTTGTATTTTTATTTTAAATCTAAACCCTGCATTATTTGTGTTAACTATAATATGGTTATTATTTGATGTTTACCTACAGTATTAATGAAATTTGCTTAGATAATTATGCTAACCTAAATGATTACTATATCTTATCTTTAATGTTTAATAATGTTTAATAACATGTAGAACCTGTAAATGTAGCAGAGGAGACAACAACTTAAGGAGCCTGTTTCTCCCAACCAACTCCTGAAGATAGCGGAGCTGTAAATCTTAGGACAACCGAGCCTTTCTATTGGTCCACCTGGTTGAAAGCACTGGGTGAGAGAACTGGTTTAGAAACCTTTGCAACTCTACTTAGTAATCAACAGTAAACTATTATGCTTGTAGCAGTATTAACTCAACTTAAATCAGCTACACTAGTTCAGAACTTCAACACTTTTCATTCAAAAACTTCTACTAGTCCCCTCCATCGAATTTCTTGTGCACTAATTTCACTCAAAAATTTCACAAGTAAAGAATGAGCACCTCAGCTGAATTCAATGGGAAGTTTTATTAGCATGCCTAGGTCTTTTGGGTCATTTTTCACTTAATGAGCCACCTACTCTTGTTCCACTTTCTTGGGGAACATGAACAAAAATAGGGAAGTTTCCTCCTGTAATAGCTAGAAGTAGTTTGAGGATGCTGCCAAGTGTCAATCTGCTTTCAACTCATCCTATTCCACCAAGTCGCCAGTAAAACACTCATTTAACAACCTCCTTAAGCCGTTGTCTCAACTTTCATTTATTAATTAATAAAATATTCAGCAATTACATGCAATTATCCTTGACTCCACTTGGTCATTAATTACAAACTTTATAATAAAATTATACCATAATGTCTCCTAAAACATAAAATGTTTCTGCAAATTTGGGGTATGTGACAATTTCCTTTAGAATTTTTGGACCAAGTATGATTATGTATGTTACTTACCCATACTTATAGGATTATTACATCTCCTTCTTCCTCAAATGGACTCATTTGTAATACCATGATCGATACCCATTGTTATATACAAACTCTAGAAGGTGTAAGTAATATTCTAACTTGGATGAGTTATCCATCACATATATGTGAAGTGTGTCTTTAATCACTTGACATACTTGTTTGGTTTACCTATACATTTTTTTATGGTAAGAAATACTAAAATTCAGCTTGGTATCCAAGCCTTCAAAAAAAATTTCCAAAAATTGAAAGTAAAGTTTGTATCCCTCTATGAAACAATTGTCATGAACACTGTGTGTAACCTAAAAATTTCTCTCATGAATATATTTGAAATGTATACTACCTTGTAAGTATATGGAATCATGTTTCTTCCTTTTCTTTGGCTATTTGGGAATAAAATTCATTGTTATTACCTCCCATTTTTGTTTTGGAAGTGACAAAAGTTGTAGCAAAATAGGTAGATGTTGATTACCAACCTTCACATGGTAACATTTCATGCATTTAGAAATGTATTAAAACATCATTTTTCATTATGAGACAAAAGTAATCATTTCTTTCTATAGTAATAATTGTTTGGTAGCTTGGATGGCTATAATATGGTCTCTTATGGATTCCATTGATGAAAATTGTTTTCAACCTTGTCAAGTTGGGAATATGCATTCTACCTTTGTAAATAAGAGGCCCAGCATTGCTTAGTTGATATCCTATATACATCTTCTATTCTTTATCTTTCTATAGTCCACTTTGTTATCATGTAAAATGGCACTTCTTCATCCGAGTACTGACATCCAATATGTCGAAATACAAAAGGAAAAAATGGATTGAAGTAGCCAACTCACTATAGATGGGCATGACTGTTAATACATTATCACCTGACCAGATGAACATATTTTTGTTTTGACATTAGGGTTACACATGTGACTATTTGCACAGCAACCCACGTATCACATGTGAGTATGTTCATTGTAACTCGCATGCATATTTTTAGGGCTTGCACCCGCAGGTTGCCTTAAAGCAAGGCATGTGTCATACGTGACTTTCCTATATCAATAGTCATGTGTACCTTAATTTGAATTTAAAAAAATATAAACATGATTAGTAAAGGACAGTTGGTCCCTTAATCATAACTATACCAACTTCCTCAACCATCAAAACCAATATTTTTCCTCATGTATAAAGATAGGGTATGGATTGAGGCTAAGCAATAGAACATAGTGTCCTTGGTTTGCAGAGGATCACTTGTTTCAGGCGTTGGGTTGTAATCTCACCATTCCTTGTTTATCAATAAAGAAAGTTCTTCTTCCAATATTATGGACTCTTGTATATGTTGATTTATGGATTATCTTATAGTTTCATTATGAATATGTTATTTCATTAACCATTAATATATATAAGATATTTGCAGGAATAACTTGTTCTTTACAGGTGATTGGAGATACCTTGGAAGTTGTGGAATCAACTGGAAGAGGAGAAGAAAAGCTAGGATCAACCGTCATAAACCAGGTTCACAAGAAAAAATGATCATGTCACCACCTCTACTTGTACCCTCAAGGTTCACAAGAATACCTCTGCGGGACATCCCTGTAATAAAATACATGTATCCTATTGTTACCTCCAAGATCTCCCCTTGAAGATCAAAGACACCAAGGTCATGATCCCACTAACTGATAAGATGTTCCAGTAAACGGACATTAGCCCTCATGTTGGAAGTATAGAATAAATTTAGTAAAACACATTGTTGTAAAGCGTGTATTGTTGGGGAATCTCATAGAGCTTCTCGATCCATGTCTTCATGCTCTATTTCCCTCCATTCTAGCACCGTCTTGTACCTTCCCATTGACCATTTTTTACCATTAGAACCCATTGATTTCTTTCAATTTTTGCGATGTTGCAAGCTTTTCTAGGTCGCACAACACACACGACCATTCTTTAATCATGTCATGTGTCATACACGGGTTTCTTTAGAGAAATTCATGTGTTAAACGCATGTATGCAACTATCATAGTGGCATACCCACGTGTACTATGTGACCCTTTTAGGGTTGGAACAAAACCATAAACGTTTTTGCAAAAATGAAAATTGGAATGGATGAAAAGAAGGACAAGGGAGAGTAGATTAACTTGCAACTGACGGAAATCGATTTGGTCCACTGGTTTATCCTCGGTGAAGTGCTGAAGCCAAAGCTAAAAACTTTCCAAATTGGGTAAATTGTCAAATGGTATGTTTTTGAGCTACATATAGAAAAATTTCAAATTTTTGGACCTATAGTCTATAGTTTAAAGATCATTTTGTATAAAAGAACTAATACCATGACTTTTCCTAAGTGCAATAGGTTCACGATCTTTAAGAAGTTGTTATCCGCTCATATAGGGAAGGATTTGGTCCTCCATATGTACTTTTGCATCTATACCTTATTCGTTTTTAACCCTAGGATTACCTCTTTAACCACGGACTATGGTATTAAACCATTTTTACCTCATATGCATCATTGTTCCTTCATGGATAGAGCCTCCTCTTCATGGGTACCCTAGTTTAGAACACTTTATCATCTTTTGGTACCCATGCCGCAGTTGTGGTAGGTTTGTGGGAGCCTTCTTAGAAGTTTTTCATGACAAAATGAGCCTTCATTTTGCATATTTTTGTGAGCTATCCCTGTTTATAAGGCTCCCCTCCCTTATGGATTTTATTTAGGCCCAGGTATGAATCCTCAAAATATACTTGACTGTCGATTAAACTTGTTCATTCAGACTCATTAAGAATAAGTGAACGGGAATCCACATTGGTGGTAGTTTATCGCTTTTTCAGACCAAGTGGAATAGTTATGAAAAAGGAGCACTATCTTTTCTTTGGAATTGAGAAGAGTATTCTCAGGCATAGGTTTATCACTTTTCTGGACCTGAGGGACTAAAATTACGGAAAAGGAACACCCGGTATGATCTTAGTTTTCTTTTTTTCGTGCTCCAAACCTAAACATGAAAAAGATTTTGAACATCCTTTATGTATTTTTCATGCTCGCTAAAACCTAAATAAAAAAGAATCGACTTTACTATTGTAAGCCCCATTTCTCATAATAAAATGGGTATTTCCGAGTGATCTTTCCTTCCTTCACACTCGTTAAACTCGGGCTATTTACTGCTCTTAAAGTTGCATCGGTCTGGTGATAGTTTACCCATTTTTTGAACCTTTCCAACTAGGTACGAAAAAGGTATACCTTAGTCCTTCGGGAGCTAAGAGAGTTCTTTTGTGGATTTTTTTATACTTTTCCGGCCTAAGGAGACTAAATTGTATGAAAAGAACCCCCCTAGAGTTTTCTTCGTAGTTTTTAGACTCTCAAAACATGAAAACACCAACAAGCATGTACTCGTTAGGGCTTGTAAAATCCATGAATCAATGACATTATCAAGCATTATTCTCTCCCCTATTCAAGCTTGTAAAAACTGAAGAGAGACCTGAGTTGACATTCCTCGACTCGTTAAAATTTAACAGGAAAGATAGGGAATAATTACTCGCTTTGGGTTATAAATAGTGGCAGCATGTCTTCCTTAAACATAGCACTCTCTAAATTTTTTGATACTCATGTTTCAATCTACACTTTCAGCTCAGCTATTACTTCTATTTTTTACTCCTCCACTTTTCCTTTATACATGGGGGATCTGATCATGTCTCCTACATGATAGATAAGTCTAGTTGTGATATCTGCAAGTCAAAATATGTCTTGGGTCGTCTCTGTGACATGCTCACTGTTCAAGGATTTGTCCCTTCATCTTCTTATTATCCTGATTCCCATCATTATCATATCTGAGTTTTTCTTATGTCTACTTTCCCGTATCTAGTTCCTAGTCACTCTTGTGATCTGTTGGAGGATTCATTTCCTTCCTCATCACAGTATGGTTTCTCATCAGCACTTCCTAAAGATCAAGACCTAGATTTTTTATGATGGTACCTTAGAATTCACTACCATTATTGGTGAACTCCTTTGCTTCAGTTGTTAGTCTCACTCATTGACTCACATTCCATTGAATTCCTTCCATGTTTGACTTCAGCACATCTATTCACATGGTAGGGATTGTACTAGTTCCTTTGGATTTCGACAAATACCTTAGGTTCACCTCTATAACCTACTTTGCGCAAGATTGTGTTATGTTCACCTACACAACTTCCAGATTTTGAAGACTCGTCATTGTATATTGTGGCTTCGATCCACCTTTGTAATATACATGGTCTTGTTACCCATATCATATGATGTAATCAAATATTGTAAAGGATTCGGTGTTCCATTATATTAAGCATGGGATTCACATATATGATTTTGTATATGACTTTGATATGTATATGTTTCAGATACCTCCTCTGTTTCCATGGTCACTTGAGTTCTCCAAGATTAAAGACTGTAATGTACTTTGGCCATCATTTCCCTCTGACCTCACACATTAGGGGGCAACTGTTATCATGTAAAATAACACTTCTCCATCTGAATACTGACATCCAATATGTTGAAACACAAAAGGAAAAACTGGATTGAAGTAGCCAACTCACTATAGATTGGCATGACTGTTGATACATTATCACCTGACCAACTGAATATATTTTTTTTCTAACATTAGGGTTGCACATGTGACTATTTTCACAGCAACCCGTGTATCATGCGCGAGTATTTTCATTGCAACTTGCATGTATATTTTTAGGGCTTGCACCCGTGGGTTGCCTTAAAGCAAGTTGTGTGTCATACGTGACTTTCCTATATCAATAGTCATGTGTACCTTAATTTGAAGTTAAAAAAATATAAAAATGATTAGTAGAGGACATTTGGGCCCTTAATCATAACTATCCCAACTTCCTCAACCATCTCAACCATCGAAACCTCTCTCTTTCCTCATGTATAAATAGAGGGTATGGGTTGAGGCTAATCAATCATTCTTGGAGAGAAAAGTTATGCTGGTGGTATGCCTATAGACATCTTGGAGCAGCAGAACTCAATGTCCTTGGTTTACAAAGGAGCACTTGTTTCAGGCGTTGGGTTGTAATCTCACCATTCCTTTTTTATCAATAAAGAAAGTTCTTCTTCCAATATTGTGCACTCTTGTATATGTTGATTTATGAATTATCTTATAGTTTAATTATGAATATGTTATTTCATTAACCATTGATATATATAAGATATTTGTAGGAATAACTTATTCTTTACAGGTGATTGGAGATACCTTGGAAGTTGTGGAAGCAACTGGAATAGGAGAAGAAAATATAGGATCAACAGTCATAAACTAGGTTTGCTTAGTTTTCTTCCTATTCCTATTTCAACTTCAACATGGTTGATTGTCTGCAAGTTTATTCTAGTAATTTGGTAACCCTAGAGACTGTTGATTATAAGGGTTTGTTTTCCTGAACAACACACTTCTCACTTGAATATAATATGCATATTTAAAAATGGATTCTATTGCTCATTTCACCAAATTAGATTTTCAAATGATGATAACTACCACATACACTTTTATGTTGAGTGTGTTTGCAAGCTTGTTTTCCTTCCTATTTATATGTTTGATTTCTCAAATGAAACTCATAGAGAAATTCCAATTCTATTCCTTTCATGGAATTCAAGTTTGGTTGATCAAACAAATACTTCAATCCATTATGATATGTTAGTCTCAGAAAAAATTTCCCTACATCAAGTATCTTTTCCACATCTTCAATGCATGTACTACAACAACAAGTTCCACATCATGAGTACCATAATTTTTTTAAGGCCCCTTTATTTTCCATTACTAATAACACACCAAATGGTTTTATTGCATGAGAACTCCGCCACCTCCTTCAATACATTCATATATGCACACAATGAAAAACAATTGGGTTCGCAACTTTTAGAATTGATGCATTAGTGAGGAGATTTTTCAACTATTGAAAGGTTTCCTCATATTCTTGGGACCATTCTAACTTCATCCCTTTATTTTACAAGGATATGATTGGAGATGAAATTTTGAAAATTCCCTTGATAATCCTTTGGAAACACCCATAGATGACATCATTTCTATCACATTTCTAGGAGTGAGCCAATTCATTATTGCCTCAACATTTGATAGATCCATTAATATTCCATATTCTATGGTAATGTGATAAGGTTGTTGGGAACCCTATATGCAAGTTAATTTAAGGCTAACATACAGAGTGTTCAATATAAATTGTCAACCCAGGGAAGTCTCTTATTTCAAGGATAGCATGCACTATATATGCTTTAAACACTAAGTAGCTGATGTTGTAAGTAAATGATCCTACTTTCCTGTTCAACCACACTCATCCCATAATCCACTTAATCTAATCTACTTTCTCAAGAATTCAATCACAAGTGCCTCCTACGATTCTTAATCTAGGATTGAAAGATTCAGGAAATAACATCTAGATTACTTTTGTAGAAAGTAAAATCCCTGATTACCAAACCATCTAAAGATCCATCCAACTAGCCTGATTTAGTTATTCTACAAATCCAAAGTACATGAATTGAATTAACCTACTATAGAAATTCAAAGTACAGGAATTGAATTCAGCTATTCTAGAAATTAAAAGTACAGGAATTGAATTCAGCTATTCTAGAATTTAAAAGTACAAGAATGAAATTCTGCAATTATAAATGCAAAGGAACAAACTACAAAGATATAAAGAAAACAGTAATTGAAAGAACTAGGGATGAAAAGGGTTGTCACAGCTATCACACAGTTGTATAAAAGACAGTTAACCTATACATTTGACTGACACACCACACCACTACAGTTTTACAAGAGATGCAATTACTGATTATTCAAATAACACACTGTAAATCGCTAGCTATTGCGGCTTACTATAAATAAAGGAAATTATCACAAAATCACACAACAGAATAAATACAATACCTAATTAACTCAACAATCCCTGTGGGAAGGCGGGCCCAGCCTTCACACAGAGATGCTGGAAGTAACACATGTTAAAACACTGAGATCTGAAGAATCAAACTCCTTGTATTAAAAAGTGGCAAATGAGCACGCTACCTTACTCACAGCTGATACAATAAAAAAAAATTAAATTCAACCCCTGGCTCAAAATGGTTCCCCATATTTATGCAATTACAATCATAACCTCTTCCTACTATTATCGGGAAGCCATGAAGATCTAGCATATTCAGGATTCCCTAATTACAATAAGTTGTTACAGTCGTGGCAAGATCAGAGCAGAAGATATAGGGAAGCTTTTATTCAAGCCAAAAATAATGATCATGATTGATTGAGAATATATTCCGTGGATTACAGCTACTTTTGAGCAGCAACGCACTGTTGCCTCCAAATCTGTCGCAATCTGTTGCAGCTACCCTTGTACAGCTCGCATTGAATAATACACTGGGACCGCGTTCTTTGGGCAACGATGGAATGGATGGTGATCAACTTTAGAAATGAATTTCCATCTCTCGTTTAGCATGTTCAGCTCACTACACCTATATTCTCTATATCTCGAAATATCTTAGAAAAACCATCATATGTTAGCATAATTTAAGATGTAGAGCCCTGATTACCACAATCCTAAGCATTAATAAAATAAGACAATGATTAACCATACATGTATGACTTGAGGGACCAAGTGAGGGGAAAACATATGTTTGGCATGCGTAATAGAGTAGGATGAGGCAAAAAGGGGTGGATAAGGGTGGTCAAAAAGGGGCCATTTCTGGGCCCAACATCTCCCCCCAACTTTCCTGTTGCATGTCCTCGTGCAACAACCTCCATTATTCTGAATCTGAATCTAGCATTATGCTTCATTCATGGAGAGAAGAAATTTTGTATGGGAATTCAAATGTTCCTTGTTTTTCTACAAATCCCTCATTGACAACCCAATATCTCTAACACTTCTGCTCTTATGCCCTTGTTAATGAGAAATATTCCCTATATGGTTTTGCTAGCCACCAGATGAGAGTAAATTTAAATTTTATTCCCAGCCAATTAACCCCACATTCCCTCATGCATCCAACATAACCTTCAATCCTGGAAAGTTCTTGTTCAAAATTCCTGTAATAGTAGGAGTCCCTATTTCTAAGGGTTGGAGACGCAACCTTCCATCTATGCTGACTACCTTCCAAAGCCATTCGTTGATGCATGGAAATCTATATGGTACAAGTAGAAATAACCCTTTCTTGAAGTTCCATTATATGCCAAGTTTGAATGGGACATGAAATTAGACTCTGATGTCAAGAAAGGAGAAGATGAGGATTCTGAGGTTCACTTCGAATCCAAATATTAGAGTGGGCCTCATTGTGAGAGAAATTTTGGAAATACCTTTCCCACTGAACATGATTGCTCACAAAGGAGGAAAAATCCCTCAGCTGAACATCACCTGAGAAAGGAACAGGATTCGAATGGCGGTCCAAAGGAAAAGCCATATCATGCAAATAAATCTCACACAGCAAATTCTGGTCCTCAAAATCACTTCCCATAAATGTTTCCAGGAATTTCGCCAAGGTTTCTATTTCATATGATCTCCCTTCCTTCACAGCCCTCAGTTTAAACCAAATAAACTGCTTGAATAAAAACACAGGGTAAGAGGAGGATGGCACTTTGGTACCCAATAATTCCTGAGAAAGAGCATGCAACCGGTATTTTTCCACCTACATGGACTTGAACTTTTTCATCTCCTTTATCTCCTTCTTTAGTTCTTCCCCATGGATTTTCTGGGTCATGAGTTCTTTTGCCTATTTTTCCTTTAGTTCCCTAATGGTATTTCTATGTTCAGTGAGGGAAACCATCCCTTCTTGATATCTCTCCATCTGAATCCTCCACTTCCTCACTTCTATTCTCAGGATCGAGAGTTCTTCTGTAAGCTTCAGGATTTCTTCTTCTTCAGGATGTTCTACCTTATCAAAATCCAAATTGATAAAATTTTGAGGAAGTTGAGTCCATACCTTATCACCAGATGTGCCACATTGAACATCTTGCACTTCTAAGATCACTTATGGGGGTGTTGGTTCTTGTGTAACAACATCCCTTCCTGGAATTTCTTCTACAGCAACTTCAACCATAGGTAGTCTTGAAACAACTTCTGGAGATGTTGGTTCTTGTGTAACAGCATCCTCTTTTTAGAGTTCTCCTATAACAACTTCAGTAGCTAATTGCGAGGATGTTGGTTCTTGTGGGACAACTTCCTCCTAAATTTTAATCTCCTTATCTACCTAATTATCAGCTGCAACTTCAACAAGGGGATGCAAGGCCACTGGTTCTTGTGTAACAGAGCCCTACCCTTCTCTTTCTTCATGCTGCTTGGATTGTAGAGTTTCTTTCATGTATTTTTCAATATGGAGTTGTTCCTCAAGGATTTCAATGTCCCCCAAGGATTGTGATTGCATTTGTTCATCCTCTCCTAAATCCAAATCAGGAATGATACCCATTTCGGGGTCAGCTTCCTGTTTCATCCTGAGAGTCTCCATAGAAATTTCCAGGGATGTTTGTTCTTGTGTAGCAACATCCTAGTTTACTTCCTCATCTTCCTGCTATTGGGATTCCATTTTTATTATCTCTATGTCATGAGACGGTTCAGGAGTCATAGTGAAAATTTCTTCATTAAATTCCACAATGTTTTCAATCCCTGGTTCTTCTTCCCCCATTTGGGTGGCAACTTGAACAAGAATATTCAAGGATGTTGGTTCTTTTGTATCAGCGTCCTGTTTGACCTCATCGTCATTATGTTGCTGGGGTTCCATCCCTATTGGTTCTGTGCCCTGAGAAGGTTCAGGGGTCACAGTGCAAACTTCTTCAACAAAATCAGGAATCTCCTTAGCCTCTGGTTCATCTATCCCAATTTGGGTGGAAATTTCAATAGGAATATTCAAAGATGTTGGTTCTTGTGTATTAACATCCTGTTCATCTTCTACATCCCTTTGCTGGAGTTTCTCTTAGGGAGCCTCACCATCCTTCCAATCAGGTTGTCCCTGTTCTTCCACGGCTATAGGTACAGGCTGTTGTGTCACAAAGGCATGAACTATGACCTTGTAACCTGACTGGTTAAAGATTTCTCCACACATAGGAAAAACCACTCTTTCTTCCTCATCACCAACCTCAGCAGGAGTTGATCCTTATAATCGGTTTGGAGCTTCAACCAATGTGTGCATCTTCCTTTCACCATGTTTCCTGCACACTTCCTTCCAATTTTCTAGTTCCTTCCGGAGTGATTGTACTTCCTCCTTTAATAGCCCATTTTCATATAGAAGTCCTTTAATTTGAGGTTCTTCTACAGATGGTTCTTGTGGGGCATCATTTGCTTTGGGTCTCAGAATGGGGAACTCGATTTGTTCTTCTAGGGTTGCCCATCTTTCTCGTGCTGCTTTTGCTGTTGTAACTGACCTGGTTCTTTTTCATCTTATTGGTGGTGATGCCCGTATTTCATCTTTTCATCTCCTCCTTTTTCTTCATGGTGCTGGAATTTCCAGATTTGCAGCTGATGTGGAAGGGATATCCTCTGTTTCAACATTTTCTTGTTCTTCCTCAATCAGGGTTCCTCCCCATTCAGGGGAAGATTCAATGGTCAACACCTCCATTTTTTCTTCTGTTATCATAGCTCTAACATCTTCGATTTCAACTATTGCAGCATCTAATGTTGCTCCAATTTCAGCCTCTGCTATCAGAGCTGCCATATTATTTAATCTTTCTATAGGGTTTTCTTATACATTCCCCTCCAATTGTTCTGCTTGGTCTCCTGACTGATCCTCCGATCCAGTCTCATCCCCCCCCCCCCACCAACTAAATTGGAGGGACTCTGGACCTCCTATTGCTCTGCATTCCCCCCTAACTTTTGATTGGCAGGATCTTCTTGGTTTTGAACAGGCCCCATGAGTACAGGTACTTCTATTGGAACACCAGGAAAAAGAGCGGGTTCCTGAATTTGACCTGTAAATTGCACCTAGGTTTGGTTTTGTTGAGATAAGGCCCATAAAATTATTAATTTAATTAGGCCATGGTGGGTAAGGGAGGAGTTTCGATGCTTGGTTGTTCTCACAAACCCCGCCATATGGTGTAAATCATTGAATAAATAAAATGGAATGTTTAGCAAGGCCCTGTAATGGAGATGAGATAATAAAGGAAATTCAAAGTAATAAATCATTTGATACCTACCTTCACAGGTGATATACTTATTGAGGAATATTGCTACTTGGTCCCATGGCCGAGGCTGTGATTTTAATGCTATCCCCCTCCATGACTACTAAATGTGCTCCCCTTCTCTCAGAAAATTCTGTATTGCTGCATGATTGGGGGTTCTTCGTCCAAACCAGGATTTTCCCACCTGAGGAAGGCCAGTGACCTCAGCCACTATTGCTTTAGAGACTTTGATACATAACCCCTGAACTTCTAAGTGGGTTTCTATAAGATTCAAGGCAAATTGTAGAGTTGTCTCGCAATGAAACCCATTCAATCTTTGTAAGAATTCAGTCCAGCCCGCAGCTTCAAAAATAGCGAAAACATTGGAATTTATTCTTAGTTCTCATGTGTCTGGAGGTTCATGCTGAGTTTGGATACCCATGTTTGTTTTCCTTTAGAAGTGTGTTGCAGTCTGACAAATTACAAATCCTGACAGTGGAGGTTAAAGAACAAAGTATGCATGAACAACTGAGAGTGGAGTTGGGTAAATTTGAAAAGTTTCAGAGCATAGGAATGTTTGGAATTTATCCCAAATTAGGAAAGGTGGCGGTTATCAGGTAACATAAATAGTCATTAAGTCGTACGAGTGGATGGTTAATGATATGCATGTGTAATAGTGGGCACAGAAAGGAAGGTATGATTAATATTGTCAGATCCAGTTAATACTTAATCAAGTAGATAATCAGAACCATACCTTCAAAAATATGCGATGGATGATGACCTTTGGAAAATAGTAGAGCGTGTGAAGTGCAGCCATTTAAGTGTAATTATTATTACAGGTATGTTGTAATGACCTTTTCTTTCTGTGAACCAAAAAAATCATGTCAAATTGGTCAGAAACATTATGAATGCTAGAATATAAATCGAAATCATCGACATCAGGAATCAGAGCAAGATCTGGAAGAGTCACTAACCACGGTTGCAAAGAATTTTTCCAATAATTGAGGAGTCACAGTCACAGAACATAGAGAAATCAAGTAGTTTAGAAGAGTCGCGGCCTTGTATTATAGAAAAATCATCCAATTGTGGCAGAGTCGTAGCTGCCAGAAAAGGTGAAAATGGACAAAAGTGAAACGATGTCGCAGCTGCTGGAAAAGGTGAAAATGGACAAAATTGAAATGGTGTCGCAGCTGCCGGAATCAAAAAAAGGCTTTAAGTTGACGTTGTACAAGCTATGTGGAATGGGGTAAATGGTGGGAGTTTACGGTGTTGCAGCTGCGTGGAACATGGTAAAGGCAGAATTTCTACGGTGTTGCAGCTGTGCGAAATGGGGTAAAGGAATAATTTTTACGGTGTTGCAGCTGTGTGAAAGGGGGAAAAAAGGCAATGATTTTGAAGGTGTTGCAGCTACATGAAAGGGGATAAAGGAATGTGTTGCGGATACAACAAATTTGATCAAGGAATTTTCTTCTGATGCAGGAAGTTACAGAAGGACGACCTTGGTCAATAGGCCCGATGATGACCACCACTCCTTAGGCGCTTCCCTACACATTTTATTTTATTTTTATTAAAAACGGATCTAGTGAAAAATAAAAAGATAACAATAAAAGTAAAAATATCAATTTATTTATGTACAAAAAAAATTTATGTAAGATCTACAGTGATTAACTAAGGATTGACAAGGGCAGAGAAAGATTCCTTCCCTTGTTCTAACTAGTATTTCGGATCAGCTGCAATCTGTGAAGTGAATGCATCTTTTGAAATGGGCTTATGGTACAGTCGCAGCCTGTGACTATTAGAAAATAATGGTGCACGATTCTCATCAATGGTTACCAGGTATACTGTAACATTATCAAATACTTTGTCTACTAGTTATGGGCCCAACCATCTTGTGCGTAATTTACTCTTGAATTCCATTTTGAATATTGAATTGTATAATAATGCCCAGTACCCCTCGCAGAAGAGTTTCTTTTTGATGAATCAGTTGTGCCAAGTGGATCTATTGCTGGATTAATATTTTCTGATCCACAGCAGCTAAATGGTTCTCATCAAGTTCATTCAATTGATTCAATCTTCTCTTCTGAGCTTCGGTCACATCTAAGTTTACCTCCATAGATGTCTTCAAAGTCTTAATTTCAAATTCAATCAAGAAGACAACACTTTTTCCATACACCAAGTCATAAGGAGAGAAACCCGTACTGTTGCGCCAAGTAGTATGATATGTCCAAAACGCTTCCGGAATTCTATCATCCCAATCTCTATGATGGTTCTTGACCATCTTGGTAAGGATGGATTCAATAAATTTGTTAGTGCTTTCCACCTGGCCATTGGCTTGGGGATGGTATGGTGAAGCTATCCGGTGCTGAATATGGTACTTTCGTAGTAGAACTTCAAATTGATTCGACGCAAACTTAGGTCCTCCATCGGTAACCACTTCCTTGGGTACTCTAAAATGGGTAAAGATTTCACCATACAGGAAATTGATCATAGCCTGGTCATTGGCTTTCACCAGAGCCACAGCTTCTACCCATTTTGTCATGTAGTCAGTACAGACCAATATGTAGGCTTTCTTCTTGGAATGAGGACTGATAGGACCAACAAAATCTAAGGTCCATCTGTCAAAGGGTTCAACCACCAGTTGTGGTTGAAGAGGCATTTGAGCTAATCTATTGGGTTGGCCCATCCTCTGGCAGCTATCACAAGACTAGACATATCTTTTTGCATCCCTAAAAAGGGTCGGCCAATAGTATCCCATTCTGAGCGCTTTGTGTCATGTCCTCCTATCTGCAAAATTCCCCCTACAAGGCTCATCATGGTATGCCTTCAAAATATGGAATATTTCATCTTCTCTTACACATCTTCTGATCTCAAGATCAGGGCCTATGTAGAAGAGATGATCGTCTATCCAACAATACCTGGCACTTTGTTAAATAATTTTCCATTTTTCTCTTTTGGACAAATGTGCTAGAAGCTTTCCTGCATCTAAGTAGTTAGCGACATCTGCATACCAAGGGGAGTGAGCTAAAGCTGCAAATAAGTGTTCATCTAGAAAAGAGTCCTCAACAGGAAAATTATCATCACTGTTAGTAAAACGAGATAAGAAATCAGTGACAACATTTTCTCTTCCAGGTCTGTCTATAATGGTAATATCAAATTCCTGTAATAGTAATAGCCACCTAGTTACCCTGGCATTGGTAACAAGTTTGCTCATTAGATATTTGATGGCCAAGTGTTCAGTGTGCACAAATGTAGGATATCCAGTGATATAATGTCGAAATTTGTTAATGGAGTAAACAATTGCTAAGAACTCCTTCTCGGTAATAGTATAATTAATTTTAGCAGGGGCTAAGTTTTTACTAATATAATAAACCGCATAAGGTGCTTTACCATCATGCTATCCTAAAACAGCTCCAATGGCAGTATCAGAAGCATCTAAAGAAATGTGAAAAGGCAAGGTCCAATTGGGCCCTCTTAGGATGGGAGCTGTGGACAGCTTCTCCTTAAGTTTAACAAATGTTTTCTAGCATGCCTCATTCCAAATAAATTTCACATCCTTAATTAATAGTGAAAACAAAGGAGAGGCAAGTTTGGAAAAGTTTTCTATAAATCTTCGATAATATCCAGCATGCCCCAAGAAACTTCACACTTATTTTTGAGTTACAGGAGTAGGTATACTTTTTATTACCTTGATTTTAGAGGGGTCCACCTAGATGCCATCAGCAAAGATAAAATGCCTCAACACCACTCCTTCACTCATCATCATATGGCACTTTTCAGTGCTCAAAGATAGTTGGGTCTATTCGCATTGAGTTAAAACCTTTTCCAAATTTTTCAATGCTTCTTAAAAAACTTTGCCATAAGGAGTAAAATCATCCATAAAAATTTCCATACTATCATTAACTAATTTTGAAAAGATGCCAATAACATCTCTTGGAAATGTGGCTGGTGCATTGCATAAACCAAAGGGAAGCACTATGTATGCAAAAGTTCCCCAAGGACAAGTGAAGGTAGTTTTATCCTGGTCTTCAGGAGCAACTGGATTTGATTGTACCCGCTAAACCCATCCAAGAAGGAGAAGAACTTCTTCCCGGATAAGGTGTCAAGTACTTGATCGATGAAAGGTAGGGGAAAGTGATCTTTCTGTGTTGCTTTGTTCAGCTCTCTATAGTCCACACAGACTCTCCATTTACCATTCTTCTTGGGTACTATTACGAGCGGAGACACCCACTCACTGTCTGAAATGGGATATATAAATCCTGCTTCCAAGCGTTTCTGAATTTCATCCTTCACGATGTCCCTAAGATTGGGGTTCATTTGTCGTTGAGGCTAGCACACAGACTGGGAGTCACTTTGATATAAATGTGATGGGTGCACATATTAGAGGGGATACCCCTCATGTCTATGTACTCCTAGGAAAATTCCCCCGTGTGTTTTTTTAAGAGACTAATCAGGCACTTCTATTCATCTAGGGAAAGGTTGGGATTAATATTCAGGTTTTTTCCAGACTCTACCTCGATAGGAACACTTTTCAAATTTTTCGACACTAGAACTATATGAGTGTCACTGACTAATGCCTCTTCTATGAGATTTTATTGTTCCTCTTCACCTAGAGTAGTATTCAGGATCTGATAAATTTTCTTATTGACAGAAGTGGGTTCACTGATGAAATTATTAATGGCGTCGTCTTCAGTTTCATCTTTATAAGTTAAGGCATTCCCTATTGTTAATAATGGTTGAACACCCTCTTCTTCCTCTGGCTCCATCCATAATGGAGTTTCAGCTTCTAAGCTCAGTCGAGCTGGAGGATAGAGAGTGAGGTTCTTTATCTCGGTGCCATCAGATATGGTCATAGACCTAGATCGACAGTTGATGCAAGCATTAGCTGTAGCTAACCAGGGTCTTCCCATGATCAATGGGCATCCTCCTAGCTGTGACTTAGGTTGTAAAACCAATAAGTCAGTAGGGTACTCCCAAGAATCAACTGAGATAACAAGATCATCCAAAATTCCTTCAGGTTTAATAGTGGATCTATCCGCCAGTTCTAAAATGGTGGGGATTGGCCTAAGATTAGTGAGCCAAATTTTTCTTAGAGTTTCAATAGTCATAACGTTAATTGCTTCTCCTAAGTCTACCAGTACGTTGGGTATCTGTGTATGCCCAATCTGCACAGTGATAGTGGGATTGCCAGGGTCGTCGTATTTGGCCAAGAGGGTTTTTCCCATTATTTATGCAGATAATTTCCCTATGACATGAACAGTGAGAGGATCCCTGGGTTTCCTTCCTAGTTTCCTTGTACACAGATCCTGAAAAGTCCTGGCATAGATAGGTACGTCTTGAAGGGCCTGAAGGAGGGGAATTTTAACATAAATATTTTTTAACTCTTCTAAGAGGTTAAACTGAGGTTGTCCCACTACCTTTGGTAACATTAATCTTTCAGGGTATGGAGGTTCCCTAATCAACTAGGTAGGCTATGTGTCGATAGATGTATCATTCTGTGTTTCAACCGGCATATTAGTAGGATGTTCAGCATCTTTAATGATGGGGGTCGCTGCATTGGATAAATATTGTGGATTCATACCTTCTTCATGCATAGAGGATGGAACATCCTCAATGATCAAAGGCTCTGCTACCTTTCCTTATCGTAAGAGGATATAATTGCAAGGTACAAGAGTAAGGGAGTAGGAAGGCATGTTGACAGTCTCAAACTGATGGACTGCTTTATTATTTGGGTTAGGGTTAGGTTGAGTAGGCATTTGAGGTCGTATTGGTATATTGGGGACTGCATTATTCTGGAGTTGCAGCTACAACTGCTGATAAGGCTGAGGATATCGAGGAGGGTATGGTTATTGAGAAAAAGTTTGATGTGGAAGCTATTGAGAGGGTTGATTATGGGGAAACTAGTTCCCTGGATGGAAATTCCTCCATCCATGAGACCCAGAATTTGGTTGGTTTGGTGGATCTGGTAGCTGAGCCCAGGGGTTCCAAGAGTTAAAATTTTGCATTGAAGGTTGAGAGGGGTACCATTGAGGATTAGAATAAGATGAAGGGAATTGTGTATTCATATGCTGCATATTATTCCAATTATTCATGTTATTCAAAAATGGAAACGAGTCTGGAGTCATACCTTGATTTCGAGGCTGCCAAGGCTTTTTCTGTGCAATAAAGTAAGCTGGTTCCACCTCTGGAGTTGATGCCTGCAGAACAGCCTTCACTTGAGGTAGTGGCGGGCATTCTTTTGTGTCATGGTTCAGCTCGCACAGCTGACACACTTCTACCTTGTCGCACGGGCACTCCTTCAGAGGGTGGTTCTTCTTACATCTAGGGCAGAATACACCTAGTGTGAGATCCTCTACTGCTTGTTTCTGCTTTGCCATTAGGATATCTATTTTCGAGGAGATGGAGCTCATCATTTCTGTTTTGAAGTTTTCAACGAGATTTCCTATCTCTACACAGGTAGCTCCTCCATTAGGATGACTTGTGAGTTCTGTCGAAGACATCATGTTCTAATTTGTCCCATTTGTTATTCCTGGAAGACCCCCTAGAGTACCTTTTGCATAGTTCCATGATCTTTTCAAAGGACTCCTTGGAGATATCCCCCTTTCCTAACAGGTTTAACATGTCTAGGAAATCATCCCTAATCCCTTGAAGTAGGATTATTTTGAGCACATCTAACCCCATATTGGTTTGTCCAGCTCTCTGCACATTATATAAAGGCCTTTCGACAAAATATTCCATATTTTCATCATCCTTCTGTACCATTTTAAACAGTTCTTATCTCTTATCCTTGGTATTGCAATACTCCTGATATTTCTCCAGGAACACCTGTTTCATCCTGTCCCAATTAGTGACAGTTTCACCTACCAGGCTCATAAACCAGCGTAATGCATTGTCCTTTGGAGTGGCAGGGAGGAGTTTCAGCTTCTGTGCATTGGTGGTGTAGTCATAGCTGTGATAGAGGATATCAAATTCAAAAAGAAATTCATTTATATCCTCTACTACTTTAAACTTTTGGCAATATATTTTTCATGGGGGCTATCCCTTCTGGTTGTTGAATTGGGAACTGAAGTGTAGCCACTATCCCTTTAGGAATGGAATTACCCTCATGATGATGATTTTCTCCCATTGCCTCTTCCTCTTCGAGATCACGTCTGTTACTCATATTTTCTTCTGTTTTATCCTCTTCGTTCTTCCACTAATCGATGAATTTCTGATGGAACTGTGTCCACTCCTCTTCGGTCACAACCTTCCCATTAATGTGATAGATCATATCTCAATCAGTCGATCCTGCATTATTAACTTTGCCTTTCTCTGCAGGGGTATTCAAGGGTGTTGCAGCTCCTCATGTGTTCTTCACTGTAGAGACTGACGCTGCCACTCCAGGGGTGACAGGGCTTCTTCTGATGGGTGTTTCCTGATAGTGATCCTTGGTAGAAGAATTGGTTCTATCAACCAGGTTGTCAATGAATGTTCTTCTCCCTAATGTTGGAATTTTCCCACGGCCTCGACCACCTGCAGCGTTAGTGTTCTGTGGGGTTTTGGGATTTATAAGATGGTCACGTTGTACCCTTCTTGTATTCATGCAACCCAAAACATGCAAATGAAAAAAACTGAAGAAGAATGAATAAATGCAATTACTGGATGCAACTGCAATAGTTTCTAATACTTCCTCCCCTGCAACGACGCCAAAATGTTGGGCACCCTATGTGCAAGTTAATTAAAGCTAACATACAGAGTGTTCAATATAAATTGTCAACCCAGGAAAGTCTCTTATTTCAAGGATAATATGCACTATATATGATTTAAACACTAAGTAGTTGATGCTGTAAGTAAATGTTTCTACTTTCCTGTTCAGCCACACTCATCCCATAATCCGCTTAATCTAATATACTTTCTCAAGAATGCAATCACAAGTGCCTCCTACGATTCTTAATCTAGGATTGAAAGATTCAAGAAATAACATCTAGATTACTTGTGTATAAAGTAAAATCCTTGATTACCAAACCATCTAAAGATCCATCCAACTATCCCTATTTAGTTATTCTTGAATTGAATTCAGCTACTCTAGAAATTCAAAGTACAGGAATTGAATTCAGCTATTCTAGAAATTAAAAGTACATGAATTGAATTCAGCTATTCTAGAAATTAAAAGTACAAGAATGAAATTCTACAATTATAAATGCAAAGGAACAAACTGCAAATATCTAAAGAAAACAGTAATTGAAAGAACTAGGGATGAACAGGGCTGTCATAGCTATCACACAGTTGTATAAAAGACAGTTAACCTATACAGTCAACTGACACACCACACCACTACAGTTTTACAAGAGATGCAATTACTGATTATTCAAACAACACACTATAAATCGCTAGTTGTTGCAGCTTACTATAATTAAAGGAAATTATCACAAAATCACACAACAGAATAAATACAATACCTAATTAACTCAGCAATCCCTGTGGGAAGGAGGGCCCAGCCTTCACACAGAGATGATGGAAGTAACACATGTTAAAACTTCGAGATATGAAGAATCAAACTCCTTGTATTAAAAAGTGGCAAATGAACACGCAACCTTACTCACAATGGTTCCCCTAGCTCAGAATGGTTCCCCATATTTATGCAATTACAATCATAACCTCTTCCTATTATTATCAAGCAGCCATGAAGATCTCTAATCTTCAGGATGACATAATTACAATAAGTTGTTACAATCATGGCAAGATGAGAGCAGAAGATATAGGGAAGCTGTTATTCAAGCCAAAAATAATGATCATGATTGATTCAGAAGGTATTCTGTGGATTACAACTACTTTTGAGCAACGACGCACTGTTGCCTCCAAATCTGTCGCAATCTGTTGCAGCTACCCTTGTACAGCTTGCATGGAATAATACACTGGGACCACATTCTTTGGGCAACGATGGAATGGATGGCGATCAACTTTAGCAATGAATGTCCATCCCTCCTTTGGCATGTTCGGCCCACTACACCTGTATTCTCTACATCTCGAAATATCTTTATAAAACCATCATATGTTAGCATAATTTAAGATTTAGAGCCTTGATTACCACAATCCCAAGCATTAATAAAATAACACAATGATTAACCATACCTGTATCACTTGAGGGACCAAGTGAGGGAAAAACATTTGTTTAGCATGCATAATAGAGTAGGATGAGGAAAAAAGAGGTGGATAAGGGTGGTCAAAAAGGGGCCATTTCTGGGCCCAACAAAGGTGACCCAAATACTTGATCAATTTATATTAGAAGTCACATTTTCTAATTTTTTCATACAACTTATGTTCTCTCCACACTTGTAAAACCAGTCATAAATTATCCCCATTTTCATTTCAAATTTAGAATAAATTAGTATATCATTAAGCAAATAAAGTACACACTTGTCTAGGTATTTACTAAATACATTATTCATGAGACACCATACCTTGTTCTAAAGTTTTCTTGTGGATTTCCCCTTCTTAATTCATACATAATGATATCTTGGTATTAGGTCTTTTTTTAAGAATAACTTTTCCCCCTTCACTTGATTAAATAGGTTATCATTTTGAGACAATGGTAGTTGTTCTTCATTGTTACGTTGTTTCATTATCTATAGTCGATATATAGCCTAAGGATTCCATCTATGTTTTTCACAAATATGTTTCCCTCACAGATACACAAGGTTGAATGCATGTTTTATCCATCGTATCTTGCAATTTGCATCTTCGATACGATTATTTTCAAGGTACTTATATTGTAAGAAGTCTTGGATAGTAGTGTAGCCCCAAATAAAAGGTCGTTTGAAAAGTGAATGTCCCTCTTTGGAGAAATTCCTATCACTTCATGTAGAAATACATCGTTGAGCTCTTGTAATATAGTATAATATTCAAGTTTTGGACCTTTGTTTTCTACTCATTCCAATACATGCACAATACATACAACTAACATCATTTTCTAAAACATGTATTCAACTACAAGGTTGTAATTAACCTGATAGACATTGATATTTGAATGGCTCTCACTGTCCTTGAGTTTTTGCCTTCATCAATGCAATCAAAATTCTTGTTGTAGTAGTCAATATTAACTTAGTGTGCTTCCAACCAATGCATTTCATTGAGGACATAATAAGAACCAAGTATCAAAATATTCAAGTTTTCCTATGTAAATAGTCCACTCAATTCTAATGGACAAATGTCCACCATTTATCTAACCTTTCTCTTGGCTCTATTGGCTCATCAATCATAGGATTATTCCTTCCCCTAGGTTCCCTTTAATCTCCCCCTCTAATGGACTCATAGCCCTCCCTCATTCTCTCCACAACAATCTCACAACTTTATATTAATTTTAAACAATATTTATATATATTGAAGATACCATGGAATTTTTTCCCCATGGTATATACAAAACATATTCATCAAACATCAATGCATGATTCACCATTCAATTGGGAAGCCTTGAGCTTAAGATTCAGACCATGAATACATACAATATATTTACACGATTTAGGCATGGGGTCGTTTTATTTGATACCATATAATTTAACTCTCATCATAATAAACACTTATTTATAATGTATACATAATATAATCTAATACATATGGTGCTTAGATTTTGACATTATTCCCACAAGGATTTGAATATTCTTAGGAAAGCAATGGAAATAATTTTACATGAGGATACATATTAGGGTATAAAATGGCCTACTATTAGCAAAAAACACACAACCATGATCATTCACATGTGATAAGCTTATAAATCTAACAACACGATCCTTTCCTTTTTCCTTCTCCATTATCATAACAAAAATCAAATTAACTCTCAAAGTCTTGTTCTATCTTTAAAAACATTTAATTAAACATGGAAGGTGGTTTTAAATGAAAGTGGATCATACTCCATGTCAATTATTAGTTCTTTGTTTCAGGTAAATGTGAACTCTTTATTGTCTGGAACAAAATATCTGGGTTATTTCATCAAGCCAAACGGTTACCAAGTCGGTGACTAGATTTGTCTATTGTAAAGAATTGATATCAGAAGCAAGCATTGGTGTCGACGTTGGTTATCCCTTGGAGGTTGTCTGATTTTGGCTAAATCGATGCTAGAAAATTTAGTGGTCTATTGGTTACCTTTGTGAAAATTTCCAAGGTCCATCCTTGATTCAATCATAAAAAAAAGAGATATTTGTTTTTCTTTGGTCCGGATAATAGGTGCAAACAAAATATCATCTGGAAAAGTGGGAGGTTATTTCTAGGCCAAAGGTAAAAAGGTGGATGGGAGCTAAAAAATATTTTCAACTTCTCTTTGGCATTAAGAGCAAAGAGTTTATGGCTGGCCATTTTTTGTGAAAGCCTGTGGTCAAAATTTTTAAAAGCAAAACATTTCAGGTGGCTTTCTTATGTGAAATGGATCCAAAGTGATATTAAAAATCAGAAAGGGACTTCAAATATTTGGAATGGACTTCTCAGTGCCTTTGAAATTTTTGGTAACTAGCTTGATTGGGTGAATGGAAATGGTCTATCCCTTCGGTTGGGGGAGGATCCTATTATCGAGGGACCCATTCCTTATAAACTTTCTGATAACTTGAAATATATCCTTCATTCCAAAGGTTATCTTTCTCTGAACCATATTGTTTATCCTCCCGTGACAGTTGACATTCCACATGGCTGGATTTCAACATCTCAGTTGAATGGTAGCAATATATTATGGGGATCCAAAAGGGATCAATTTTTATTGATGATTGTGCTGATGTCCTCAAATGGTTGTTCAATTTGAACATTGGACAATTGACAAATTCCCTTGCATACATGCAGCAATCAAAGGATACCATATTCAATATTTGTGGTGGCATACTACTTTATGGTCCTGGAAAATCCCATTAAAGCTTAAAAATTTTCAGTGCCTGGCCTTTGACAATCGCCTGCTCATCTGGGACAACCTCCTTCGGTGGGGAATAAATGGCCTGAGTTGTTCTCTGTGTGGATCGGATGAGGAATCTATTTTCCATATATTTGTCACATGTCTGCTCGCTAAGGATGTTTGGAATTTGGTTTCATAGGCATTAAACTACTTATCCTTTTGGAAGGGAAGTTCTCTGTCAAATTGCTTCATCTCCTAGAAATGTTTTGCAGCTGGCTGGAAGTCTTTTCCTTGCTTGATCTCATGGGAAATTTGGTTAGGATGCAATAGGAATATTTTTTTAAACAAGCCTCTATCTGCCTTATCTGTCTATTTCAAGGGTCAGGCTTCTTATAAGGAATGTTTTGAGGGAAATATCATAGGTGACAATCCTTCTAAAGAAGTCCAATCATTTGACCCAATATTATTTGACAAACATGTGGGGTTTTTTAATGGCTCCTCGATTCAAAATTCTCTCTCCTGTGCAGTGGGAGTTATAATGTTTTTTAATTCACATTGTTACTACAAGCTATGGATGTGTTGTGGATCAATTTCTAACACTATGGGTGAGCTTCTCTTGTTATGGCTCTTTCTGCATTTCTCCTCTAGCATTGGCTTGGACAGGATTCATGTTTTCGATGACTTGAGGGTTATCATTGTCTGGGTAAAAAATGATTGTGGTATCCATGTCCTTCATCTTTCAACTTGGATAAAAGGAACTCATTCGTTGATAAACATGATTCGAGATATCCCTTTCTTGCATATTTTCTGGTCCTTTAACCACATGGCTGACGTGCTTTCGAAAAAAGGTCATCAGACAAATTTCATATTCTTCTTTTTCAAGCGGTGGGAAGGTGGATCTTAGGTCTTTGAGGGAAGCTATAGAACTGTCTTCTGTTGATCCTTTGGTCCTTGCTCTGTGGAAGCTTTTTTTTCTACTTTGCAGGCATATATTCTCGTTTTTGAGATAATGATCTGGTTTTTTCTCTAGTTCATATCTACTATGTTGTCCAAATTTTAATGTATTTTTCTCTTGACTATAATCTGTCTCAGCTTGTCTATAGACTATCATGATGTAAGCTTTATGGAAAACACTCTTATACATATATAAAGTATAGTTTTTTATTATTTAAACTACATCGATATTATACAAAATGAACATGGAATTATCTACACGTTCACAAAGACTCTGATATACCATATTGGGGCATCCACCGAAATCCAAGCTTTAGAGATGTAAGAATTATAAGGATTGGGAACCTAAGAAAAAATAATACACAACTCAGAAAACATTAAAAGAAAAACTTTTACATACCAAGCAAGTTAGCAAAGCTAGCATAACTGGGCTTGGGGCATTAAATATTTTTGTTCAACACTTGTCGTGAAATCATACATGTATGTGATGGAGGGGCCTAAGTCAATTGAATCCTTGCGACTCACTGCATGTTTTATTCTCAATACTCTGCCTTTTAAATTGAACCAAAATACCAAAAGAATTTTATTAATGGATAGATTTGAGAAATTTCTAGGTGTGAGTAATTAAGGGCTTGGGGCTCTAAAATTTGTTGTGTTTTGTACCAGTCAATGATTCAGTGAATCAACAGTCATGGGTAGGAATTTAAGTTATTTAATGAAAATGATTAATGTATATAACCTCTATGTCGAAACCGTTTTCCATGTTGATGTAGGCCACTACCCTCTTTATTTTCTTACCAAAAGACATGATAATGAGCAAGAAGACCTAAAATTATGGACTTCACCTTCAAAGAATTCCTTGCAATCACATTGGTAAGGAGTGAATCCAACGTATCAAATTCCAGTTGATAGTGTTAATTAAAGAATTATATGGTAAGTTTAATATAATACTTACTTATAGTTGTCTCTTACTCTTTGCGTCTCGACACGTTTAATATTTTATGCCATATGGTTGTCTTTGCACCTTGACCCAATTTGTATTATAAGGTGAGGAGGTGCATGCATAATAATCCTTAGTTATGACCATGATAGGAGGATTTAAAGGGAAGAGGATGTAAAGACAAGTAATTTTTATATGTATTTTGGTTGCGTTGAGGACAAATGTTGTGAGAAACCAAAATGACAAATGTTTGGAAGGATAGAGGGAGATTACATCACGATCATGCCACCAATCAAATTGAAGACTATTCTTGAGCCAACAATTGTTTTTTTAATTTTATTAATAACCATTGTTTCTCCATATGGTGTTCCTAATGACAGTTTGTGATCCTAGCTACATGCCATTATTTGTATTTGTATGACATCGATTGTTCTTTATAGTTGTCATGAGTCCATGATATTCATGCAAGAAATGAAGTCTTGTAGAGGACCTATCAGACTGACCTTTTAAATTTCATTTTGACGAAAAAAGAGTGGGCATTGGTAGCGAGGTTCACATAGGTAGTAGGCACAAATTTTTGAGCTCCTTTCAAGCCTAGTAGGCACAAATGTTTTAGTTATTTTTTGTTATAGTCGTAATTGTTGACACATTTTCACACTTTAGATTGCAGCCCCAAGTGACTTGGGAGTCATAGTCACATCTCGATGGCTAGTTCCTCATAGTCATCAATAATTAATATCCATATTGCACAACTAAGCACCGAGTGCATGACATGAGTAATTGATTATAATTTATCATATTTCCAATATTTTAAATGATGAGTTAAACTTTATAGCATAGGAATTTCAACATCTTTAGAAATTAATATGGATAGGTATTTTCAAATATTGCCCTTCTTTTAAAATATCAATAAAATTTATGCCCTTCTTATTGGAAGGGTAAGATTCACATTTTAAATTTCTTTTGAAGGGAAATTTTAACTTTACACTTCTGTGAAGGGTTCTGGGAAGGGATAGAACCCTTTGGAAGGGATGGAAAGGGTTCAATTTTGAACGTTGGCTGGAAGGGATATATTCACCTCTGTAGATTTGGAGAGTTGTCAAAACTGAGATTATAGAGAAGAGGAGCAGAATGGAATAGATTTTATAGCGAGCCATCCTAAATTTGAAGTTTCTATGTGAAGCACAATAACTTTCACAAATATATCACCTAGGTGCATCACTTTCTTCCTCTCTAGACATCAACTTTGACATCTTGTATTTGTGTTCGCCTGACATCTTCTACCTGCCTTTGTTATGTGTTGCAGTAATAAAAAGGATAATGCATAGCATAGAGAATTCTAATGATCAATATAATGACTAAGCTGAACTCAAAATCCTAAGCTTAAGTTAAAGTTTAGTAGATGTAACAAATATTGTAAACTTAACTTAAATTATCTTAAATATTGTAAACGTCTCTTAAATTATCTTAACAAATATTGTAAACTTATCTTAAATTATTTTAAATATTGTAATATAATGACTAAGTTAAACTCAAAAATTACTAATCTTAAGTTTGGTCTTATCTTATGATGGGCGTAAATCATGCCTTGATTTTAAACATTTTTTTTTTTGCATTTGAATTCTTAATATAGATATGTCCCTTCTATTTCCACCCACACCCCACCTCGCCCCATCCCAAATTCATTATGTGTTCATGAGATGTAAATATTCCCTTAGCTATATTTGGAAACTTAGTATGCAATTAGATATATTTGGTCACCCTTAACCTCCATGAGTATAAAATTAGTCTCATCCATAATTCCCGTAGCTATCATTGGAAAATTAGGGTTGGATACCACAAGGACTGTTATAGATATATTTGATCACCCTCAACCACATCATCTAAACTAGGTCATTTGTATACTTTCATTCAAAAAATTAGAACTCCTTCCAATTCTTTTATGAACCCTTTCCTCTTTGTTTGTGACTTGCATTAAGGAAACTTACAACAACTTGCTTGTTTCTAGTTAGCAGCCTATGATTACCCTAAAAACGGCCTTAAAAAATAATGTGTGCAAAATGCAAGGTCCTTAGTGGATATCATGTTAAAGGTACAATTGTAGGCCTTGAATCTTGAACCCCAATGACTAGAACTACTTCCTAAGCATATAAATATGAGAACTTTGTTGGAGGCAAGGGAATCATACCACAACACACCCATATCATGGAGCGTTTCATAAGATCGCTAACATTGGCTATCGTATTCTCTCTTTGAACATAACCCCCTCATTTTTTAAGTTTGGTCTTATCTTATGATGGGCCTAAATCATGCCTTATTTTCCTTCCATAGTTAATATAAGATCATTGGAAAAGTTGAGTTCAATAAGTGCCCCTAGTTGGAGGAATCCAAACTTAATGAAGGTGTTGGACACAAAGGTCAGGTAAACATTTTTTTTTTGCATTTGAATTCTTAATATAGCTATATCCCTTCTATTTCCACCCACAGCTCACCCCACCTCGGCCCATCCCAAATTCATTATGTGTTCATGAAATGTAAATATTTATTTGAATTTATAAATTTTGGTCAAGCAAATTAGCCTGAAATTAGTTAGAACTCAAATTCTTTATGGGCGCTCACTGTTAGGATATTTAGACACTTAGGAGTTAGTTAAGATCAACTTGTGTAATATATCCATTAGGTAAAAGCGTGTTTCTTTAGTATACATTAGTATGCATTTGTAAATATTCTAATCCAACGGTCACGATATGTTCTAGACATAGAGTGATATGATGGTTCAACTTCTCTTAGATCATACCTACCATTGTTATAGCGGATTTCACCACACTAGGTGAATCACACATTGTATGGACTTCCCTTGTCCCGCTACAGACTCATTAGCCCCTATGGACCACTTTTTGTCTTTTGATGTATCATTGACCATCCCTAAAAACATTAGAAAAATGATATACGCGGCCTTTTCCCCGATAACCGCGTACATACGCGGATATTCCCTCTATAGTCGCGTACGTCGGGATGTGTACATAATCCAAAATCCTTTGGAGCATTCCTTGACTTGGATCCGACTCATATGACTCCTGGCCTTCCATATGCCTTGAGATCGCACGGATTTGACCTTTCAGTATCCATTTGAAAAGCTATATAAGGAACCCATTGAGACATTGAAAGCATAAGAGAGAATTGAGAGTATCGAAACTATAGTCCATTATTGCCAGAACTTATGCTTGAGTCTGCATCCCTTTGTCCCTTGGAGCACTGTTGTGTTCTTCCCAAGCTTGCCTTTTGCTTGTAAGCTTGCTATAGAAGTGATCGAGGATTGAGGTGGTGGAGGCCCAAGTGGGGGATTCAGTTTCTCCGGTTCGCAGACGTGCCGTCAGAGGTTGTCACTTGTAATCTCTGGTTCATATTAATAGAAATATATTTTCCTGTCCAGTAATGTGTATTTGAATGAATATTGTATCCATTGGAATATGTCAAATGCTTATACATTATTGATTATATATGCTAGAATAGATCTAACACCATGAAATATAGTATGCTTGTATTGTTTACTTGTTGTTGAGGACGTGCTATAACAATTCAAGCTGAAGATTGGAAAGCTCAACGGGGATCTACTTCAACCATCCGGAATAAGGTATGAGGTTCGATCCTTCAGTGTTAGATGTTTTTATTTCTATTGCATATTGGGAAAGATTGATTTCTAGAGTCTAGCTGTCTGTTGTGGTACCCCAAGCCATAGGAATTTCTCTCCGTAACAGAATTGGTGACTAAGCTGGGGATGTCCCTTGTTTTTATTTGGGGTTTACGGGCACAATGGGCTTGATATTATTGACTTGCTCTTTGTTTCTCTTTGTTTCTGGGTTTCATTTTATAGTATCTTCATCCATTGACACTCCCCTTCATTTGTTTGACCTGTGGCCTGCTTTTTACCATTGCCTTCTCTGTATACGCAGGTTTTTGGCCAAAAGTCGCGTACATACGCAGATTTTTGGCCAAAAGTCGCGTATACACGTAGATTTTAGACTAAAATCCTTTTTTCCATGTAGGTTTTTGGCCAAAAGTCGCGTATATGGGCCTTCCCATGCGGGTTTTTGGCCAAAATTTGCGTACATGTGCCTTCCCATGCAGGTTTTGGGCCTAAAGTCACATACATACGCGGTTGTTCTTTATACAGTCGCGTACATCCTCCCTTTTGGTGAGCTTGATGTTGGGGGAAGTTGCTGGGTGGGTTGTGAGTGTGGTTGGGTCTTCCTTGGGTCTGATGTTGTCTGTTGGATGCTTCTTTTGTGACCAAAGACCGCTTTTTCATTGATTTTTTCTTTGAAAGTAAGTTTAGTCATTTTTCCCTTTTTGTTTTGCCATTAGTGCATTACTCTTTTTGTCTTGGTGTCTTGCTGGGCTTGTCTTTTATACTTGCTGCAGAGACTGAGAGTTTTAGATGACTTTTATTGCATTTTTCATTCTTTTATATTGAAAAATACAAAGTAGTTGCACTCTTAGTTGCATCTTAGATATGGATTTGAGGAGGTACTTGCATTGGATTGCTTGGATGAGAGTTGTGTTTAGGCTTTCATATAGGAAGGATTGCATTGGCATTCGAAAAGAAATATATATTTATGCATCTCATGTAGTGGCATACCCTATTTTTCATTTGACAAAGATTGCACTTATCATTTTTTGTTATGGTGTGCATATTTATTTCACTGCTGAGTCATAATGTCATTAGTTGCACGGCCATTTCCCTTTGAGTAATTACAGCCAATTAAAATCACCGCTAATTAAAATGAATTACACTCTTTTATTTTCTAGGGTGCACCAACAAGCTTAGGTTTTAGGATCTTGGAATAGTTCATTGTAAGTTAATTCTCCAAGATTACTAAATGACAACAACTAGGTGTTTGTCGAGGGAGTGTGTGAAATCCTTGGTATAACCATCGTTCTCAGGATCCTCCTCTCAAAAGGGAGTTAAGCACGAGGTAGTGTGAGCGGTTATTGATTGGGATGACCCCTAGTCATTAACTGAGTGGCACCGGCGATATTGCCAGGATTGTATTCGTATCTGGGGCTCTTTCGAGAGTTTCGGGCTTTGCTACCCTGCCCATACGGTCAATCCCGCCTACGACTGTCTGCTTGAGCTTTGATTATATTGAGGTGACCTTATTTACCTTACTTAGGATATCGAGGGGGTACTTGTATAGGTTATTCTGCAGGTGTCCCGGCCAGGTAGAGGTCGGACAGCACAGTCACTTTATGCGTTGAAGCTGAGGGCCACTATAATTGGTTACGTACCTCTGCTTGTAGTGTATGGGAGTTTCGAGCCTCTCCTAGGCGAGACGTACCTACTACATTCGGGAGCTCACATATCCTCCCCTTGGTTTGCTTGTATTGTTGGCTGTAGATTTTCTTAGGAGTTTGCTCTTTGTGCACTAGTTGGCCTTTGGGATCGCGGTTACTCTAGTATATTTATGCTCTCTTGAGTTCAGGTCCTTTTATTTTTGGCATGCCTAGTATCCTACCACCCGTCTTGGTCCTAGTACGGACACTGGTGTTAGACTTGGGGGCATCACAACCCCTTACCATGCTCGTTGATTTGGGAATGGTCATATTCCATCCTCTACTTCATTTGTGGAGGCCTTTTATTCCCTTTGCTCTGTCTTTACACCAGTGGTCACCCTCATGGGGGGTGGTAGTGGATGCGTGAACATTGGGTCTACACCTTACTTTCCTTTTTATGTCCCATCGTTCACCGCATTGTTTCCTTTGGGTGCTATTGTCATGATCATTCCTCCCTATATCCTATAGTTTGGATTCTATATTGACTATTTTGGGATGTTTTGGACTAATATGGTTGTCATGTAGGATCCAATTTTTTTACACTCTCTCCGAGGTTTCGACCCATTCGTTCCTATCACAGGTATTATGTCTGAACTGGCATATAGGTTAGGATTTCACATCCGCTTGCACTTATGCATTGCCTTATGACCTTTCCATCTTAACCTTAGGTACGAACCCACTCTATTATGTCACAGAACCTTCTTGTTGCTATAGAAGTGGCATGATATGAGTGGTAGAGCCTCACCTTACATGGGTACCCTAGTTAGCGCCTTATTTGCATTTGGTGCCCATGCCGATGTTTCTCCCTTTAGGGTGTGGGAGTCCATTGTATAGTATTGCCATGACATTTAGCAAGAGCCTCATACTCCTCTTGATCTTATGCTGGCCATGATCCCCCAGAATCCCTTGTATCAAGTTGTGGATGCATTATCATGAGCTTTGCCTGTCTTATTGAGGTTTATGTCGGCTCCCCTGACATTGCGTTTCAGCCATATATCCCGAGCTTGTCTCATGCCTAGCCATGCAGAGCCTTTATTTATATCCTTCGTAGCTTGATTCCCTTTTTACCGTGAGGGGATTTTCCCCCGAGTGTCGATATCCTACACATGTATCCTTGCATTGAGCATAGGTATGTTCCATTGCTTGGAACTAGTTTGTTTTCCCTCATGACACTCGTCTCCTCCTAGTTTGTAACTATAAAGCTAGTTTATTCTTTTTTCAAGCTTTTCAAATAACTGAAAAAGACCAAAAAAATCAAAAAACCAAAAATCCGGACAAGAAAAGATATTATCTTTGGTAGCTGTCGAGTCGTGTTTCCTTCGAACAGAGCACTGTATATCACATACATTGGTTGGGTTATAGTTTGACTTAGGAGCTGTACTCGTTATCTGAGTTTTATCTCTACTGACTGGTTAAGCTTCCAGTCCCTATGGAGCCTCTATTGATGCCTCCTGCGTCATAGAGATGTCCCAGTTTGTATATCGATTCTATGCTACCTTCATTTAGTCACCATACACCGTTATGCTCTTGTTCGAAGGAAGTTGAAACCTGAGTCGGCCATTCCTCAGTTATCTTGACTTTGCATGCCGGCCATTCCCGATACAGTTACTGGTTCGTGCACCTTATGATCGAGTTCTTCCATATTATACAGCCTTGCTGAGTACCTCGTGTTGGATGATGGGGGATGCCCTAATTCCCTCCTTCCAGCAGATTTCATCCCATCGACTTCAGATCATTTATTCTGGGATTGGAGTCTAGAGTCATTTTGAGTGCCTTGATACTTGCAGTCATCAGTGACAGGTTCTCTCGCCATCGACAGTTTCGGGAATACATCAATGTCCCCTGATCGATGGATTCTCTCAAGTGTTCGACCTCAACACATTTATTCACACTTGTTATTTTTCACTCTAGTACCTTGATTCCCATTTTCATTATTGGTGGGTGATCTCGCGTCTGTTAACAGTATACATCAATGACCGGTAATCAGACGATGGACTACTATGTTCGACCTCGACACCTCTATTCGCATAGTAGGACATGTACTCGTAGCGGTTTGTGTAGAAGACCTTCCAGATTGGTGGCATCCACTATATGCTACCTTCCTGATCGTGCCAGTGTTCATGAGATTTCAGCTCTCGTGACTTGTTCCAGTATATGTCAGACATTTCCAGCCACTATGGAGATCTTGATCTGTTATATATCTTCAGCCTTTGTGGAGATCATGGTACTTTGTATATCTTCATCATGGAGATTCTGATCTATGTATATTGTACGTGGCGATGACCACATATGTGTTATCATGTTTCATGCCTATTCATGGCCATTGTAATCTTATGTATCCGGGACTGCTATATGTATTTGCAGTTATATGCAGAGTTGTATTATGGTATTATGCTGATTAGGTGGTTGGTCTTCCATTTGGGTACCTTCATCACTTCACTTCTGGGATGGACTTATAATTTATTTCGGCCATCATATAACCCCTCTGATCTCATACATTAGGGGGCATCTGTTATAGCGGATTTCACCACACTAGGTGAATCACACATTGTATGGCCTTCCCCTGTCCCGCTGCAGACTCATTAGCCCCTATGGACCACTTTTTGTCTTTTGATGTATCATTGACCATCCCTAAAAACATTAGAAAAATTATATACGCGGCCTTTTCCCCGATAACCACGTACATACACAGATATTCCCTCTATAGTCGCGTACATTGGGATGTGTACATAATCCAAAATCCTTTGGAGCATTCCTTGACTTGGATCCGACTCATATGACTCCTGGCCTTCCATATGCCTTAAGATCGCACGGATTCAACCTTTCAGTATCCATTTGAAAAGCTATATAAGGAACCCATTGAGACATTAAAAGCATAAGAGAGAATTGAGAGTATCAAAACTATAGTCCATTGTTTCCAGAACTTATGCTTGAGTCTGCATCCCTTTGTCCCTTGGAGCACTGTTGTGTT